>CAUYQG010261942.1:0-26519 GCA_963574415.1 Tarsius wallacei
ATATTAAAATGATAGGTAAACCTTTTTTTTTTTTTTTTTTTTTTTTTTTTTGGGATTCTAACTCTTTAACCCAGAATGGAGTGCAGTGGCCGCTCCCGGCCACCGCAGCCTCGACCTGCTGGGCTCCGGCGATCCTTCCGCCTCAGCCTTCCAAGTAGCTGGAACTACAGGAGCGCGCTACCACGCCCGGCTAATTGTTGGATTTATTGTAGAGATGAGGTCTCGTCAAGTTGCCCAGGAGGGTCTCAAACTTGCGGGCTCAGGTAATCCACTCACTTCAGCCTCCCAAGGCCCGGGATTACAGGCTGAGCCACCGAGCCCGGCCTGATAAACCATTTTTTAAAAGGCAAAAGTCTTGATCAGACACTACACTAAGGAAGATATGCAAATAGCCAATAAGAACATGAAAATGTGCTCAACATCATTAGTCATCAATATATAATGCATTATATATTTCAAAATTTCTAAAAGAATAGATTTTAAATGTTTTCACCACAAGAAGGCTAAGTATGTAAGGTTATGCATTTGTTAATTAGCTTGATTTAATTTCATGATACAAACATACTCTATATAAAAAATCCCATTGTACTCCATAAGTATATATAATCATTATTTGTCAATTAAAAATACAGCATACAAAATATTGGTGAGGATGTAGAGCAACTAGAACTCTCATATAATCCCGATGGGAACATAAAATTATTTTGAAGGATTTTTATGGCAGTTTCTCATAAAGTTAAACAGAAGCCTATTCTACAACCTAGAAATTCCATTCATGATCTTTATTTACTCAAGGGAATTAGGGGGAAAATTGTCCACAAAAAGACTTGTGTAAGAAGATTTATTATAGTAGCTAAAAACAGCCAGAGTGCCCACCAATAATTGAATGGATAAACACTTTGTGGTACATCTAAACCATGAAATTCCACTCAGAATTAAAAAGAAACTATTAATATACTCAATAATATGGATGAATCTCAAAAACAATATTTAGAGGGGGGAAAAAACACTACAAACTAGAAAGTATATACTATCTGATTCCATTTATATGAAGTCCAAGAACAAGCAAACCTAATCTATGGTGAGAGAAATTGGAATAATGATGGTCTCTGGAATTGGGGAAAGAAGGAAATTGACTGGAGGAGAATGGACGCTTTCTGGAGTGATTTAAATATTTTCAATCTTAGTAGAGATATGAATGTCCTAACTGCATGCACTTGTCAAAACTCACTAAACTGAAAACTTAACATTCATTCATTTTATTGTGTGTAAATTATATCTCTATTTTAAAAATTAAGCTAACTCTGGCTGGGCTCAGTGGCTCAGCCTGTAATCCCAGCACTTTGGGAGGCCGAGGTGAGTGGATTGCCTGAGCCACGGGGTTCGAGACCAGCCCGGGCAACTTGGTGAGACCTCTTCACTACAATAAAATAAAAAATAGCCAGGTGTGGTAGCTCGCATCTGTAGTTCTGGCTACTTGGAAGACTGAGGCGGAAGGATCACCGGAGACCAGCAGGTCGATGCTGGGGTGGCCGTGAGCATGCGTGCCACTGTACTCCAGCCTGGGTGAAGGAGTGAGAATCCAACTGTTGGTTGCTTGTGTATCTTCTTTAGAGAGCTGTCTATTCATGTTCTTTGCCCACTTTTTTATAGGATTTTTTTTTTCTTTTAGCTTGTTTGAGTTCCTTGAATATCCTGGATGTTAGGCCCTTGTCAGATACATAATTAGCAAATATTTTTTCCCATTCTGTGGGTCTTCTCTTCATTCTCTTGATGGTTTCTTTTGTTGTGCAAAAGCTTTTAATTTGATGATGTCCTGCTTGTCTATGTTATCTCTTTCTTTCTTTCTTTTTTTCTTTCTCTCTCTCTTTCTTTCTTTCTTTCATTTTTGGAGTTGGAATCTCACCCCATCCCCCAGGCTGGAGTGCAGTGGCACACTCACGGTCACCTCAGCGTCGACCTGCTGGGCTCAGGTGAGCCTTCCACCTCAGTCTTCAAAGTAGCCAGAACTACAGGTGCATGCTACCATGCCTAGGTAATTTTTAAATTTTTATTGTAGAGATGAGGTCTCACCAAGTTGCCCAGGCTGTTCTCGAACCACGGGCTCAGGCAATCCACTCACCTCAGCCTCCCAAAGTGCTGGGATTACAAGCTTGAGCCACCGCACCCGATTGTTGTCTATGTTATCTTTTGTGGCATTTACTTTTGGGGAATTGATCAGGAATTGGTTGCCTACTCCAAAGTGCATAAGAGTGTTTCCTACATTTTCTTCTAGGAGTCTTAGAGTTTGAGGTTTTACTTTTGATCCATTTGGAGTTGATTTTTGTATATGGTGATAAGTAGGGGTCTTGTTTCATTCTTCTGCATGTGATCAGTCAGTTTTCCCAGCACCATTTGCTAAATATGGTCTTTTTTCCCCAGTGGTTGTTATTGGTAGCTTTTTCAAAGATGATTTGGTTGAGAGATCAAGCTATTGCTTCCATAATCTCAATCCTGTCCCATTGGTCAATGTGTCTATTCTTGTATCAGTAGTAGGCTGTTTTGGTTACTGTAGCCTTATAGTAAAGTTTACAATCTGGAAGTGTGATACTTCCCACTTTGTTCCTTTTGCTGATTGTTTTAGTTATTTGTGCTCTTTTTTGTTTCCATATGAATTTCTGCATTGTCATTTCCAGGTTAGAGAAAAATGCTGTTGGTAATTTGGTGGTTACTGCAATGAATCTATAGACTGCCTTGGGTAGGATGAACATCTTGACAATATTTATTCTTCTAATCTATGAGCATTGAATATTTTTCTATTTGTTTGTGTTGTCTTTGATTTCTTTAAGCGTGTTTTGTAGCTCTTGAAGTAAAGCTCTTTCCCTTCTCTGGTTAGGTGTATGCCAAGGTTTCATTTATTTGTGGCTATTGTAAATGGGATTTTGCTTTTTATTTGGCACTCTGTCTGCTTGTTGCTGGTGTGTAGAAATGCAACTGTCTTGATGTCAAAGCATGCTCTTACTAGCCAAATTGTTTCAGCCTTCAATTATGATTAGTTACATCGGGGAGTCTAGAATCACTGTATCGAATTCTAGTCAAGGAATGAACTTTTTTCTTTGTAGTCAATTGAAAGGTTGATAGAAACAAGTCTCTTCAGCAGATGTTAGGCTCCAAGATGACTTAGCCATGTTGGTCTGTTCACCACTGTGTTTCTAGTGCCCAGGACATAGCTGAATAACGCCCAGGACATAGCAAGCATTCAGTAAGTCTTTGTGAAATAAATGAACAAGTCAGGATAACTTGAAAAAATAAGCCAACAAGATTATTGGAAAAGGGAGACACATATGATCCCCAAAGACAGTTACTCAGACAATAAAATAATTAATATTAGACCTGTAGTTATATTGTATAGACTATATTATGGATTTTGCATTATACTTACTTCCTAAATATTTTATAGAAGGAAGAGTGCTAGATAATAGGAGAAATGTCAGATTGTTAGATTAACCATGCATGAGTAATTTAAAGATGATTTTAGACTGTCAGGTCTGAAACAGGAATAATAGGAAGATCTTTAGTATAAATACAAAGTTACAGTCAGAATTCTTATCAAGCTTGATAGTCATATTATGAAGGTATAGGGTTGATAATTTAGTCATCTATCTTCCTCACAGTAAACATGTTGAGTCACTTATAAATTATACTACAGTATTCTCTAGGATTATTATGGTACTAACTAAAGGCAAATTTATTTTACTTTGCTAGGGATTTACCAAGATCTCCATTGATGGAAAGCACAGCCCTCATTTTGCTAAATCTGTATCAAATTATCTCAAAGGACATTCTAACTTTTAGAAAACATTTTATATAAATACTCTTTAAAATAAAAATCTCTAAAATAAAAATCTCTTGCATTTAATACTTTTGAGAATGAAGAAGGGGTATTACTAAATCTATAAATCTTGGAAAGTCATATAAATGTATCAGGAAGGAGAAAAGATGAGGGCAGAATTCAACAGAACAGAAATTAAAATAATAAGAACAGGAAAAAAGATAAATAAAGACAAGAATAAAAGAAGATGACAGGCAAATGGAAGACATGTGAAGTAGCCATGGAAATGAAATACAAACACAGCCAACATCCCTTCTCATATGGCTACTTAATGTGGCCCTGCGGGAGGCAGAAAAAAAGAAGACAAATGGGACTTCATACTTGCTTTATCTTTAAATAATCCTAAGTCTGCCTCTATTACCCCATGTTTTAAGGAGCAAACATTCCACTAAAGGCCTTCTGTCATTTGTTCAAACCTCCAAGACATTTTACAGAAATGAAGCCATCGTGCTAAGCCTTTGGGTGACAGGGAGTTGAAGAAACAGGAGAATGGGGGGAACTTGCTTCAGTTCTAGCTGAGTGTCCAGTTGAAGATGTCACATTTTCTTCTGAATGTAGACTTCAACACACACTGCAAACTCAGAGCAATGCGCTGCGAACAGTAGGGCATTACTTGAGCTGGGCTCTTGGGACTCCTGCCTACAGGACGCCTCTGACACCGGCACTTTAATGTGCATGCATGCTTTCTACTCTTCTTCCTTCCCTCCCTCCCTTCCTTCTTTCCTTCTTTGCTTCTCTCTTTCTTTCTCTCCCTTTCCATCTCTTTCCTTCCATCCTTCTACCATTCCTCCCTCCTTTCTTTCTTTCTTCCCTCCTTCCTTCCCTCCCTCCTTCCTTCCTTCCTTCCTTTCTTTCTTTCTTTCTGTTAAACACTTATTTTCAAACATATCTCTATTGAAACAAGTCTCAGTTGGGGTGAGCATCGGACCCAGGCCATTAACACAGATGACCCCGTTCTTCCAGTGAGCTAGCTCCCTGAGGCCTGCCCTGCTAACCCCACTTAGCTTCTTTCCCCTTCACTCTCCCATCTTCTTCAGTCATAAAGAATCTGATGTTGTAGTCAAGGAAAAGGTTCAAAGCCATTTCATTTCTTTTAGGAAGCCACCCTTTTTTTTTTTTTTTCTGTAAGGGATATTTCCACATATTATTTTAGCTCCACATGTACATTTTTTTAAATCTAGATTTTCTTAAAATTTGAATCCTTTGTAATGTTTAATTCTAATCTCTCCTTCTATTAATAAGATTTTCTGAAGAGCTTGTCTTCTCCAACCTCAAAACAGCTACGTATTACCTTTAGCGTTTCATAACCTATTTAATTAGGCCCTGTTCCAGTATTCACAACCCCTCAGTCAGTTTGGCATTTATTCCATATCCACAAATGCCAGAATTATCTCAAAGTATTCAATGCACGTGCTAAAATATCTGCAAGGGAATGTTTTACCTGCAGGGCACAGTCAGTACAAATTGAGTACATATTCATCCTCTATGCCCTAAGGCGAATGTCCTTGTTCAGACTTTTTCTCTCTCCATCGTGCTTGAAGAGGGCAGAGAGTTTTGTTGTCTGTCCAAAAATGAGGACAGAGCTTTAGATTCAATGGAAGATGGAAAAGGTAAACTATTACTGAATGTCTGCCATGTACAAGATATTGATGCTAGGTGTTTTATCTACTTTATTAACTTAATCTTCACAATACCCTTACAAGGTAAATATAATATTTCTATTTTGCAGACAACAGAACTAGACTAGAGAGAGGTTGTGCTAAGTGGGTAAGAGTTCTAGCAGATTCCACTACACTGTGGTATGTCTTCAGTTCACCAGACTGTTCATATCAAACCCAAATAAACAGCAATGATAAGCTTAGGAGAACCTAAATCTGGTCCTGCTTTAGCCAGTGATTTCAGAAAGGTGGAGAATGAGAAGGTAGCCTTGTCTTCCTCTCCTGAACAGAGTGAGGTCACAGTGCAGGCACTTCACCTGAATCATCTTGTGTTGATGAAATGAGAGGGCCCAGGCGTTGGGCTTAGATAGCTGTCTGGATTTCACCTGGCCATGTGACCATGGGGTTGTTTGTGCATTACTCATTCTTGCATGCATATATACATTCATTCCACAAGTATTTATTGAGAGCCCACTATGTGCCAAACATCCTACATTTTGAGAAAAGAGCAGTGAGCAAAATAAATCAGGCCACCACAGAGCCTATATACTTAGGGTATAAAAACATCATGCCTCTACTTTCTTCCTGTGTGAAGTAGAAATAATAGAACTTTCCTCACAGGTTTGTGCTAAAGATTAAATAATATAATATATAGTGCTAATTATTATTGTTACTTTAAAATGAAAATTCCTATCTCTGGCACAAATTGAGCTAAAATCAATATATGTAACAACAGTGGGAGCTTTGATATATAGAGATGGAGTAGGGGATGATGAACAATTGTCCCACAAAGGGTCGAGAGTAATTTCCTGTCACATTTAGTTGAAATGAGAGGGCTCTAATGTAAGTTGCTTGGCTATCATTTATTTAAACGCTAATGGAAATGTCAGGCTAAATTGAGTCTCGTGTTCCTGAAAATTTCAGTGTGCAAAGTAGTCCTGGGGTTTATTTTTGTCTAGTACAGAAAAATAAGATCTCCTCAGAGAAAGAAAGGTACAGGTATTACAGTAATTATTTTAAATAACCCAAGCATAAGAGAAAGAGCTTTGCTACAATACCTTTTGAAAATCAGAACTTTTTTCCTTTCTCATTTTTTTTTTACAGCTGAAGCTATATCTAATCTGCTTTATAAGTTTCAGGAGCTGGTAGGAGTGCAGAGAACAATGATTTGATTGGTTAATGGTTTCCTAACCATTCCAAGGACTTTCTAGACTCCACAAGTCATTGGTGCCAATACAGACAGCACCAAGAGAGGAGTCAACCCAAGTTTCAAATAATCAACTTGTTTAAGGGGGAAGAGGGCAGACTGGCAAGAAGCAAACCACAGCTGCAAAAAGCTTAATAATCTTCCCCAGGTAATAATTTCATTGCCCAGGCAGTCTCTCCTTTTGATTGCTGATGTTGAAATTTAAAAAATTGTAAGTTGTATTGAGTTTGTTTCTGAGAAACCTTTGTGGTGTTCTTAATTTAAGGGGAAAAAAAAGATTGTTTCATTTCAAACCTGTTCATTAGAGTTTTAAAAAGAAAGGGGGGGGGGGAATAAACCCTTTTGTTTAGCCTTAAAATAAATATTTATTTGTTTATCTGTCTTTGGTTCAGGGTTAGCAAGCTAGTCTGGTAGTTATAGTTCTTGACACAAAATTCAATTTGGTTTAAATTCCTGCTGAAGAGGTATAAAATGACACAGAAGTGAAGTGAAATTTAAATAAGGACAATGAAGAAGACCAGAAAGAAATTCTTTAGAAGACATTTTCTACAAACATACCTAATAATAACAATCCTAGTTATAACTTCATAGTTATATTGTGTTTCCATTCACAGGAATCCCCTTCATCCTTACACAAAATAATGACACCATGACTTCCTTATCTCCTTAAGGGTCCACAGGACAGAGCCGAGAGTTTCAGATATTTTTCTGAGTCTGTAGGCCAGCCCTTCCAAAGAGTAGAAAATGTTTGGATGCTCAGAGGGAGCATTTTAACTGACCATGCATCTCTTTTGACTACACAAGTGTGGTTGTTAGTTTCTTGGCTGGAAATCAATGCTATATTGGTTTTAAACCTATCAGTTTTCTGAGTTACATGGGAATGTTCATAGGAGTCAGCTGGCTGAGCTATCTAAGCTGACCCCCATGAACACTAACTGCATGTTAGTTGTATATGGCTCTGGATCCAGATGGGCTGATCCTTTGATAGGGAAATTTAAAAATCACAATTTTTCTGTATGTATGTGTGTGACCACATATTTACCTGTCTGCCAGCACTCACCAAGAAATATTTAACCAAATGTAAAAGGAAAAAGAAGATATTGAATATGAAATCCTATGAAGCTATGACTCTGTCCATAAAGGAAAATTTGAGTACATAATAGAAATTAAACACAAATAACTATTATTTACTCAGGAAAAGTACACTTACATATTTGCCAAGGGTGAGCAACAAAGATGTGATTTTTCCTACTGAGCAAGAAGGCATCACAGACTTCACAGAGTGACCCTTAGAGGTTGAGGTCAAAATCATGGAGGGCAGCTACCAGGCAAAGCCACAAAATAGTCTTGGAATCTTCTGCCCCCAAGAAGACTTGTCCAGTGTTACTGATGAGAAAGAACTGATCCCAGCTTTGAGGCTGACTATCTAGCTCCAGAATCTAACTACGACTGTTGCATACAGAAGAGAATCTATAGTGTCACAAGACCTGTGTTGGAGTCCTAACTCTGTGATCTTGGAGATGTCAATTAGCCTCTCTTAGGGTAAAATTAGATTATGTGATGTGAAAGACTCTTGTGTGCCAGAGTCTTTCACATCAGTATTCTGGGTCCAGCTGTGCCGGAGAACTAGCAGGTCTAGTGACTCCCAAGTTCATCATATGAGCTTATTTGCATACAAGTAAGAGGTAGTTAAGTTATGAACTTGAGCAGGAATGTAGATGGGGAGGGAGAAGGAAAATAGGATTATAGAGAAAATTATGTCTAATCTCCGGCCTGAAGCCTATGGGCTAAGGAGCTGGAGGCAGAGGTTGAAGGGAATGTTCTACTCCAAATTTTATGAAGGCTGAGACCAGCCCATGAGCATTTGTGAAAACACATGGGATCTTCCAGAAATACCTAGAGGGAATCAAGAAAGTATTGGGATGGTCAGCAGCAATGTTTGAAGAGAATCTGAGCCAGGGAAATTGGGGCAAAGATGTTAATATGATTTTGCTTCCCCAAACATGAGAAGCTACTTAATCCTCGTACCAACATGAGAAAGTACAAACTATTATCCTTATTTACTCCTTTTCTAGGTTTCAGAAAGTAGATAGATGAAGCTAATGCTGTTCACTGTCAGTAATAAGATTTGAGTTCCTTCCAGTAAGTAGATCATGCTGTCTTTAAGTATTAAATCGTACTCGTTTGCCTATTTACAGCTGTAAAATCCTCAAAGAAAATAAAAGCAGACAGACAACTGAAAGGCATGCTCAAATTGTTTTGGATACAGGAGAATTAATAGTGTCAAAAAGAGAATGAGCAGGGATTGGGTGTTTGAACAACATAGGCATAAAAATCAGAATACTTGAAGTTTTATACTTTCTGTATCAACAATTTCTTTTCTTAGATTCACAAGAAAACAGAATGGAAATAACTGAGAGGGAGATCCTCTCTAGGTGCCCTTTCCAAGGTCACACACTTCCTTTATCTAACTCTGATTTACTAGAATTGCATAGAAACTGGTAAGCTTGGCTTATTCGTTGATGGCTCTGGCCCTTCACAGGGGAGATCTAAGCCATTTTGGCTGGAGCCTTGGTTTGCATTGGAGTAACCCAGTAAGCAGCCCTCTCAACAAGCGGTTTCGATTATTTTTAATGTGGTGACCTTAGGTTATAAAGAAAACCTCAACAAGGGTGAGATACTCTCTAGCAGTTTTAGTTTTACCTCAGGTCACATCTGAGATATCTGGATTTCTTCAATTCTGAATGGAACCACACAAATCTTGCCTTTCTCAAAAGGAATTTCAGTCATTTATCAAGAGCAGAGAGTTCTTTTCATGTTTCAGAGATACTGCTTATGTTCCATGGGGCCAGGATCATATTTCCTGCAGCATGGGGCCAGCTCTGCTGCCTAGGGAAATCATCAAGCCTATTTGATTTAGAAATACACACACACACACACACACACACACACACACACACACGCACTCACCCCTATAATTGACTCAAAAGGTAGGCTTTATATTTATGTTTATGCAACTTTTATTTATTTCACATCCATTTTCACAAAGTGCCTTCACATCATTTTTTCACTTGATTCTTATCAATTCTCTGTGGTTTTGAAACGTCAAATAACATTGTCTTCCCTTTACAGATAAGGATATTTGAGCCCAAGAAATTTTGCTTGATGTAATGAAGGTCAGAGGTAGGATTCCTTTTTCTTTGCCCTGATTCACAAGTGTTTTATTTACTCATTGCTGTGTGACAAATAATCCCAAACTTACTGCTCACAGATCCACAGCCTCAGGAATTTGGACAGAAATTTGGATGGCCTATTTCTACCCCTTGATGTCTGGGGCTTCAGCCAGGAAGAATGGCTGGGGAAACTCAAATGATTGGGGTTGGTATCATCTGGATGCTTCTTTATACTCACATGTCTGGTGCCTGAACAAGGATGTCTAGAATGCTCTGCTGGGACTACAAACCAGAGCATCTATATGTGGCCTCTCCACATGGCTTGGACCCTGCCTAGCGTGGTACCTGCATTCTGAGGAGTATTCCAAAATAAAGCCTCAGGAAAGAGTATTCCAGAGAAGTAGGCAGGAGCTGAATGGCTTCAGATGTCACACAGCATCCCTGTTGCTTCACTCTCTTGGCTACAAGCGAGTCCCCAAACCCATATTCAATAGAAGGGAACTCTTGTGGAGGAATGCAAAGGCCACATTCAGAAGAGCATGTGGAATAGGAGATGCTATTGTAGCCATCTTTGAAAAACGCATTCTTTCACAGTAAGCACACATTTATTTCCTACACAAATAACAGGGAATATAAGAAAAAAACTGAAGTAGGGTTCTAAATTGTTATAAAAGAAACAAACAGTATATACCAACAATAATAGGTAAGAAAATAAAATGGAAAAAATATCCCATTTACATCAGTGCAACAAATAAAATAATTTTGAAAAAAAGTTTTTAAAGTATATGGACCCATATGAAAAAAACATTAAACATTCTGAAAGCTATTTTTAAAATAAGGAGGAGAAATATGCTTCTTAATAGTGTCATTTCTGACCAAATATCATATGTCATATTCCTGAACACTATTATTTCTCTCCAAATGTAACTCAATTCCAAGAAAAATCCCAATATAGGGATATGTGAATTTGATTATATTAATGTAAAATAAGAACTTATTGGAACAGCCAATAGCTTATTAAATAAAGGATAAAAAATTCAAACTATACCAGATATTAAAATGTAACAATGCTTCTATAATTTAGATAAAGGAATTTCTGACAGTTAATTGGGTAACCACATGCCTGAGACCAGGTTTCACCTCTTTTCTCAGTATAATTATAAATTCTTTTGATCTCAGAAGTGTCCTGTTTTGGATTATAAATTATATAGCCTCCCTGCAATTAATCATATAAATGTATCTCTACTCCCACTCCAAGCCCTAACTAAAGGGAAATAAATAAATTTATAAATTATTAGTCACAAGGTATAAAAGAAGAGATAGATGGATGAGCACATAGGTAGGTGAATAGAAAGATAAATAGACAGATGGACAGGTAGATGGCTGGAGATACACACACACACACACACACACACACACACACACAAATATATGTGTATGTAATGTAATCATTCAACCAGCAACCAACCAAAAAAAGAGGATCAAATAGTAATATGTGTGTTGTGGTGAAAATTAAAGTTTGATATAATGACCAAGAGTGACCCTGATTATTTTGGGAGGAAAATTTTCTCTGAAGACATTAAATTTAAGCTGATATTTAAATGGCAAGAAGGAGCAACTATTTCAAAGAGCTGGAAGAAATACCTTCTATTCAGGGAAACTATTGCAAAGGCCATAAGCTAAGATTAAATTTAGCTTGTTTGGGAAACTTAAATACTTAGGTAGCTGAAGCATTGTACCCATCTAAGATGAAATCTGAGAAGTAAGTAGGTCAGACTATTTAAGGCTTTGTAAGCTAGAGCAAGAAGTTTGGACTTTATCCTAAATGAAATGTGAATCAATTAAAAAATGTTAAGTGGAGGAGTAATATCTCATAAACATTTTTAAATAGGAGAGGTATGAAGAATAAATTGTGAAGAGGCAAGAGTGAACACTGGTTAATTAGTTAAAAGGCTATTGTAGCAGTCCTGGCAAGAGAGAATTGAGTCTTAGGCAAGAATGGTAAGAAGAAAGGTGGAGAGAAGTGTCTGAATTAGGGAGGAAAGGTTTATAGGACTTGCAGAAGCTACAAGGCGATTGACAGATATGGTTGTATGAAAATGCAAATCTTGACTATCAAATCGACCATAAACAAAGTTGAAAGTAAAAAATAAATGAAGGAAAAAGATGTGTAACATACATAACAAAGAATTAAAATAATATATGTAGCATAAATTTAAAAAAATTATGACCAAAATATATTTTAAAAGTTATAAATCAATAAAAAGGCAAACAACTCAATAAAAAATGTGCAGTGTTATAAACAGATAATTTATAGAACAAAATACAATGAAAATAACATGCAAATACATTCAGCAGCACAAATAACAAAAACTTACAAAATAAAATAATAAATCACTTCAATATTTTTGACTGAAAAAATTTTAAGGATATACAATTTAAAATATAAAAAAGAAAAACTATAAGTTTAAATATTCTGTATTGGCTGAGAGTATTACCCAACTACTATATATAAATATGAAAATTTGGAGGGCAATTTGTCTACATCTATCAAGTTTTTTAATTGACTGTGAAATTCTCCAGATATTTTCTCTAGAGACATACTTTCAAATGTGTATATATAGGTATATACAAGAATGTACATCCAAAACTATTGAAATTTTTTAAAAAGAATTTAAAAATGTGTATTGTAAGAGTAATTATAATAGGGAAAAAAAGAAACCATCCATTTGCCCATTTTTAGTGACATTTAGTCCGAGTAATATAATGAAAATACTGTGAAAAATTTTTAAAGAGTGGCATCGACATGTATGAACTTACCTGGAAACATCTCTATGATGTTTTTAGAAGGAAAAAAAATACCAAGTCACAAAACAATTTGAGGAGTTTGGTTTTATTGATATAGGGAAAAATTAATACTATATGTGATTTTGGTAGATACATAGAATAATATCTGGAAAGCAATGCATTAAAATTTTAACAAGGTCAGGCATAGTGGCTCACGCCTGTAATCCCAGCACTTTGGGAGGCCGAGGTGAGAGGATTGCCTGAACCCACAGGTTCAAGAGGAGCCTGGGCAACTTGGCAAGACCTCATCTCTACATTAAAAAAAACAAAAATTAATCAGATGTGGTGGCGAGTGCCATAGTTCCAGCTACTTGAAAGGCTGAGGAGGAAGAATCACTTGAACCCAGCAGGTCCAGGCTGCGGTGGTCATGAGCGTGCCACTGCATTCCAGCCTGGGTGTCAGAGTGAGACTCCAACACAAAACAAACAAAAAATTTTAACAGTGGTTCAACAGTGGGTTAGGGAGTTAACAGGTTAAAAAGGGCTTTTACTTTTTACTCTAAACATGTCTACATTGGTTGAATTTTTATAGCACATATTTTGTATTACTTGAGTAATTCCCTTAAAATATTTCTAAAAATTTGTTCACTTTTTGAAATCCAAATACATTAGATAATGAAACTTAGTCTTGGCTACCATCAATACCTTAGAATTATGTCTACACTCAAAGAAAGGGCTTTCTCTTTTTCTTCTTCTTTTTTTTTTTTTAAGATGTGGGGTACAATTCAGGATTAGGTATACAAGTGGTCATCACACAGGTAAAGCATGGGACTCCCTTTGGTCCCCACTTCGCCTGGTTTGAGGTCTGGTACCCTTATTGATGTTATGTGTCCCCTCTTCCTCCCCTGGCAGTATCCCGCTTCTGCCAATCCCAGAAAGGACTTTAAACCTAAAAAGTTGTGAAACTTTGGGGGAATTTAATTTTAATAAATCTTTATTGAACAAGGCTCACAGGAATACAGTTCAGTGTGGAGTCCGATCAAGTGGCACATTTATCATGTTTTTTTTTTCCCCTTTATTTTAAAGATATGGGGTACAATTCAGGGTCTAAAGGAAGTGCTCCAAGAATGGAGACTCCAACAACTTGGTGGAGTAGAAAGAGCAAAGTGAAGATTTAAGTTGGTAACCTCTCTGGGTCTCGTTTCCATTATCCATAAAATTAAGAATTGACCAAAGCAGCATTTCAAAATTATTTTTTTGGTTTTTGGTTTTTGATTTTTTTTTGGAGGGATGGGGAACGGAATAGAACAGGGGTCCCCAATCAATTCCATGGACTGATACAGTCCATGGTCTGTTAGGAACCAGGCTGCACAACAGGAATTGAGTGGTGGGTCAGTGAGCAAAGCTTCATCTGTATTTACAGCTGCTCCCTATGGTTCACATTACTGCCTGAGTTTGTTTTCTGTCAGCTCAGCAGTGGCATTAGATTCTTATAGTAGTGTGAATCCTATTATGAACTGCACATGTAAGGGATCTAGGTTGCCTGCTCCTAATGCCTAATGATGTGAGGTGGAGCTGAGGCAGTGATGCTAGCACTAAGGAGCAACCACAAATCAGATTAACATTAGAAATGAGTTTTGACTGCACAAAGACCATAATTAATCAATTACTCATATCAAAACCCTACCAGTGAGTGGCAAGTGAGTTGATGTTGTACAGCTGCATCTGGTGGTAGGCTTTAAGTCAGAATCTGACACTTATTTTAGTATGTGCATGGCCTGCCTACTATTTTATTTACCCCTTCCTTACACACCGCCTTTTTTATAGTGAGTTGTATATTTCATTATATATTACAATGTAGTAATAATAGAAATAAAGGACACAATAAATGTTATGTGCTTGAATTATCCTGAGACCATCTCTACGTAGCCCCAGCACCTCTCTGTCCCCCTGTTCGTGGAATAATTGTCTTCCACGAAACCAGTTCCTGATGTCAAAAAGGTTGGGGACTGCTGGAATATGACACTTTAGTTTTTCCAAAATGAAATCTTACAGAAATCTCACTCTTCAAAATTGACAAAAAGCAGTATGCCTCTGGTCAAAGAGGATCAGAAGCCAGAGTTCCACTGTCTCCGCTCATTGGGCACCACTACAGCCTTCCTCAGGATGTCCTAGGGGAACCTGGTGTCATGCTGAACACTCCTTAAACCTTCCAGTCTAGATCATACCTAGAGCCTTTTATATTCCAAAAGTACATAATTCTCATTTAAAAATATAATTTATAAGAGTCAGCCAAAGCCGGGCTCGGTGGCTCAGCCTGTAATCCCGCGCCTTGGGAGGCTGAGGTGAGTGGAAAGCCTGAGCCTGCAGTTTCAAGACCCGTCTGGGCAACTTGGCAAGACCTCATCTCTACAATAAATCAAAAAATTAGCCGGGCGTGGTAGCGCGCGCCTGTAGTTCCAGCTACTTGGAAGGCAGAGACGGAAGGATCGCCGGAGCCCAGCAGGTCGAGGTTGTGGTGGCCGAGAGCAGCCACTGCACTCCAGTCTGGGCGATGGAGTGAGACTCCAACTCAAAAAAACAAAAACAAAAACAAAAAACAAAACAAACAAAAAAGAGGCAGCCAAATGAAAGCACCAGTAAGTTTAGAGTGAAGTATAGTTAGAATTTGACTACAGATATAGAGAAAAAGCAGCAAAGAGGAGTAGTAGTCATTATACTGCTATTATGTGCTAGTCATTGTGAAAGCCATTTTAAAGCTTTACTTAGTTTAATACTCACAACCCCTGTATTTTTACCTCCATACAGATGAGGAAACCAGGAGATTAAGGAGCTAGCCAGAAGTCACACAGTGAATAAGTACTGAGCTAGAATTCTAGCCAATATGCCTAATTGGAAAGGTCACAATGGGTAAGCCCAGATGATAGTGTCCTATTAGAGGAAAGGGGATACAACAATAGTACTGCTGGGAGCTGGTGGGGAAAGGAAGGGTGGTGTCCTCCAAGCTTTGTCAGGGACTATGCCTTCTAACAGTCTGTTTGGGGGAGCTTAGACTATCACACAAATAAACAAATTTAAAAAAAAAAAAGCTAGCATGTAATTAGCTGTTTGATCACATGATATATTCTAGAGTAGGGGGAGGCTTGGGGGGGATTATTTGTTTTTTTTCCAGAAGGGATGATAAGTTTACACTATTCTTATTCTACCCTCTCCAGATACCTGGTTGCAGTCAGTGCCTATGGTCAATGCAACGTAATGTGCATCTAGCACCCCAGAGCATAATATGCTTGTATGCAGGCACACTATAATAATCTCTAACAACTGCCTCCATAACATCAGGTATTGACTTCAATGCCTAACATAATATCCAGGGCTCTTTGGCATGCTAGACGTCCAGCATCCTAGTTCTCCTTACTTGTAACTTACCATTGCAATTGTTATTTATATTATTTTCCAAGTAACCAGTTCATAGAACAGCCAAACAAGGGCTGAGTCATCTTGGAAGAAAGCCCAAAAATCTCCACTGCACAACAGCAAGTTTTACAAAAAAATCATCCTTTGTGGAATGCAAACAAAATGGCCTCCACCATTTATTAATGTTCCCGAGAACTATGATTAAGAATCCAGACATTCTAGTACTGTTGAATCTAATTATGGCAGGTTAACAGGACATCTACCCACAAGTTATTCCAAATCAGCTTGAAGTACAATATAAGCCTCCTGTCCTTATAGGTCCTTTTGGCAAATATAACT
Organism: Tarsius wallacei; assembly: GCA_963574415.1. Lineage (NCBI taxonomy): Eukaryota > Metazoa > Chordata > Mammalia > Primates > Tarsiidae > Tarsius > Tarsius wallacei. The sequence goes on from CAUYQG010261942.1 coordinate 16,450, forward strand.
AAGAGCATTTTGTCTTCTGAGCTGGAAGGTTAAGCAAGATTTACACTAAGTGCAGCCACAGCAACCAATGAATGATGCTTATGCTAAGCCAAGGTGCACATTACATTCTTTAATTTTAAGGAGAATAAAATATTGGCATATTCCCAATCCAAACCACTTAATTCAACTGTTTTTATAAAAGGAAATTTAAAATAATAATAAAGAAGGAATTCATGAATGCTAATTTTATGACATCAAACATAATTTTAATTTTAATATCATTCAATATAAGCAACACCAGCAGTATCACAGAAGAAACAGTTGATGCAGAAGTTGAGATGAATTTTTATTCAAAACAACAGACAGAAAATGTATCTATTTATCTACATTTATCCCCCATAGCCAATATGATCTGACATATAGTTGGTGCTCAATAAATGTTGACTATGTAAATAAAGAAGACTTAGTTATGGGACTTTGTGTGATTACTATAATACCTACTTTTGATGGTAAACAAACTTTTTCTTTTGAGATTCAAAAGTTAGTAGATCTGGCCGGGCGTGGTGAATCAAGTTTATAATCCCAGCTCTTTGAGAGGCTGAGGCGAGAGGATTGCCTGAGCTCAGGGGTTCAAGACCAGCCTGGACAACTTGGTGAGACCTCGTCTCTACAATAAATCAAAAAATAAGCCAGGCATGGTAGAGTGCACCTGTAGCTACTTGAAAGGCTAGGCAGAAGGGTTGCCTGAGCCCAGCAGGTCAAGGCTGTGGTGGTGGCCATGAGCCTGCCACTGCACTCCAGCCTGGGCAACAGAGTGAGACTCCAACTCAAAAAAAAAAAATATTAGTAGATCCTTATCCATTGTAGTAGAAGGCACACCATAGATCAAATTTCTATTTTTTTCCTCTCTAATGAAATAAGTTTAGAATGACCAAGCATTCTACTTTCCCTTGTTTATGACAAAAGTTCGGGTCTAACTGTCAACTTTTTCAGAAGTGTCACAGTTTAGGAAACAAATCAAACAAACTATAATCTAAGTCATCTAGAAAAATGTCATAAATTCACCTTTATATAACTGTAGATTGTGCCCTGAGGACAATGATCTTCCCCAAGCAAGAGAGTGGCTGCAAGAACCTCAGAGTTACTCTGAAACCCTTTTAGAAGATAAAACACTTTTGAATTACTGAAAGTATTCTTCCTCAGAAAAGAGGTTGAGCAAGTTTTCTCAGTATAAGGAAAATCAAAATCAAACTGAGCAGATTCCAAGGGAGAGAAGGAAAATGTTGTTTTGGGTCTGTAAATAGACAGATATTACACCAGACAAACCCAACAAATCTACAGCCCACTAATGTGCTAAGAGGTGGTTGTATAGAAAGGAGCCAAGCAAGCTGGGTGTTGAGAGAGTGGTACTGGACTCTAAGTACCCTTTTGTCATATGCATGGTATAGATCAGTCTAGAAATATAGTGCCACCACGGCTATGACAAATATCACCTGTCTTGTCTACAGACTGGGAAAAAGTATTTGCCATCTCCAGATCGGACAAGGGCTTAACATCCTGGATAACATATTTTCAAGCTTAGTGCCACCTTTTCAATATGCACACTATGTAAACAATACTAGAGAGGATCACTGGTTCACTCATTTCCCTTAAAATCTGAAGATAATAGATGAAATCCATTGGTGTTGCTGAATGAAAAGGGCTCAAGGCTGGGTAGGTCCTATGACCTTTAGTTTGTATTAGTGAGTCATCTTCTGAAAGTCAGTGAGGCAGAAAACTTTTCTCAGAAATCAAAAGTAGGTTTTAATGCCTACTACTTTATATCATGGTATATATTTTTATATAAAGTAGATTTTGTTCTTCCAAAGTTTAAGTACTTATGAAATTTAAAAAATCATTAATATAAGGCATCAAAATTGAAACTTATTTGTTCTCACCCAATCAGTCATCTTCCAACACTATAAAATTTAGAGCATATTAACATTTTTTCTTATGTATGCAAAAGTGTCACCAAAGACAATATTTGTCACATCAGGTAACTGTATACATTCCTAATATTTTCATCCAGCTACAATTTAGTTGACCTTTTGAATAACACTTTTGGAAATGTATTTTGAGGAGTTTTTCTCCTCCCACTTTTTAACCTCTCCATGCTCATACACTGGGTCAAATTCTTCCTCCTGATTCTGTTTGCCACTTACCATGTTTCCTTCTAAGAGACAGCTGATGCTTAGACTGCTTCTTCATTCAGTCATTGTTGTATGCAGAATTCTAAGATGTTCCTCAATGAGTCAAGCCCTTGTATTATCTCTTTCCCTTGAGTGCTGAAAGAACCTGTGACTTTCTTCTAGACAGTAGAATATGGCAAAGAACTCCCTTGATAAGGTTATGCTACATGACAAAGGTGTTATATTACTTTTATATAAGACTGTCTCTAGCCAGGCTCGGTGACTCAGCCTGTAATCCCAGCTCTTTGGGAGGCTGAGGTGAGTGGATCGCCTGAGCCCGGAGGTTCAAGACTCGCCTGGGCAACTTGGTGAGACCCCATCTCTACAATAAATCAAAAATTAGCCGGGCCTGTTAGCCCGTGCCTGTAGTTCCAGCTACTTGGAAGGCTGAGGCGGAAGGGTCGCCAGAGCCCAGCAGGTAGAGGCTGCAGTGGCTGGGAGCGGCCGCTGCATTCAAGTCTGGGTGACAGAGTGAGACTCCAACTCAAAAAAAAAAAAAGAAGACTGCCTCAGCCAGCTGGAGTGAGATATTTTCCTTCTGGTGTTGAAGGAGTAAGCTGCCATGAAGTGAGGGAACCCATGATAAAGCAATGTGACGAGAAACTGCAGAGTCCTCTAAAAGCTTAGAGTGGCCCCTGGCAGATGGCCAGCTAGAAAGAGGGACTTTAGTCTTTTAACTGCAAGCAACAGAATTCTGTTTACAATCACATGAGCTTGTTTTCTCTGGAAATGCACTCAACCTGGCCAACACCTAGAGTGCAGTATCATGATTCTTAGATCTCTGATCTCTGATGTCCGATTGATCTCTGACTTAATCAGAGATCTTATGACCCAATTAGGGTCATATCAAGATTTCTGAAGCAAATAAATTTATGAGATGATGAATAGGTGTTCTTTTTAAGCCACTAAATTTGTGGTAATTTGCTAGTGATAATGAATTAATACAGTCATTGAATTCTCAATTCTAAGAAAGTTTCTTTCTACTAGTCAGTAAAAATCTCACTTCTAAAAACTTTTATTAAATAACAGGAAGATGGGTAGAACATTCTGCAAGTTTCTAAACAGTCAAAACCTAAGACATTAATCACAAAATCAAATTATTCTGAAATGACAATGAAGCAGGAATTTTCAGTAAGGCTCATGAATTATATTTACTTTAGAGTAATTTTTTATTTGTCATATAGTGAAAATTAGAGCTTCAGGAGATATCAAAAGAGAAAAAAATTTAATGCAGGATTTTTCAAAGTGTGGCTTGTATCACTTGGGTACTTATTAAAAATGTGGAGTCCCAGGCCCATTTTCAGACCTACTAGATTTGAAGGCCTGGGACTCAGAAATCTAAATTTAAAAAAATTCTTCCAGAGAGTTATTTCTGCAGGTAAAATTTTAGAGCCAATGCAATAGCACCAGTTTACAATTTTGGCTGTCCATTAGATATACTTAGGGAGCTTTTAAAATATATCCATCCCTAGGCCCCACTCAATTAATGGAGCATATCTTGTATTGAACTCATACATAGGCAGATGTAAAAACTTTCCATGTGCTTCTTTGAGGAGCCATAGTTGAGAATCACTGCTTTAATGGGAGTATTGGAACCTGTCAATCAGAGAGAAGTTAGGCAATGGTTACATAAATATCAGGTACGTTTAGTTCTTCTTCACCTAAGAGTCTGTGCTGGGGAGAAAAAGGAAGACTAAATTCTCAAGACACAAACTTATATAGAGAAGGTACCCTCAAGAAAGCAAAAAAGAGAAGACAAGCTAGAATTACAGTTTGATCCCTGTGACTTGAACCTTCTTATTATTCTTCTTTCAGACATCTTTTCTTTCTTCTCTCCTCCAGTCTCCCTTCCATAACTCTTTTATAACAACTCTTACTCTCTTTATATATAATAGTTCTTCTTCCCCTGTTTTTCACATTATTGTTGTTCATTTTATGTTATAAGGTAATCTAATTTTACGAAAGGTTTCACTTCATACACTGTTTGTTCAAGATGAGTTTTACTAGTAAGGGGCAGTTGGGCAATCTACCCAAGGCAATCTGTCTGAAATGAGCCACAGAGTGATATAAGAGTGAGAAATAAGATGTAGTTTCATTGTGGGCAGTCAAAAAGTTAAATATCCAATTATACACAATTTATGCTCATTTGATGGTATACCTTTGGTGTTACCCTAGCCTTGCAACTGCTTGAGGTCATCCTTCCAAATCTTGGATAAAATTCTGTCTTCAATAAACTTTTACATATTTTTTGATGATGACGATTTTCTTTAAAATTAAACTTCCCCAAGTGTATCTTATATTTCTTTGCCCTAAATATTTTACTCATAAATGATAGTATTCATTTACTCTCCTTCAGTTTTTACTTTTTTTCCCTCAAAATCCGTAACAGTTACTTGCACTAGACCAAGAAGAAAGTGACATTCAGCTAAGTGGTTCAGTATGTACTCCACATATCTACATAGATTTTCCTCATTATATTCTTATTATATCTTGCTATTTTCCTTATTATATCTTGCTATTGCTGAAGTCTCAATTATCTCTGCTGCTGTTTTCCAATAATTTGATCCTACTATTTTGTTTGGAAAGCAATTCACCTAAGCAAACTCCTTGCTGTGATGGAGGCTTAGCTTTGTAAGACAGAACAAATTCCTTAGTTTTTTATTCTAGTCCAATATCTTGCGCTTGGGCTAGTATGTTTGTTTTATAGCCATGTTCTAATTCCACACTAGATATGACTACTTGCTTGAGGTCAAACGCCATTCCTCACTAGGTCTGTATCCAACATTCTTTGTACCTTCTTGGAAATGAATCACTGGTTGTTACCATTTGTGGGTAACATTTAGCCAAGATCTAAGATTTGTTAAGTATATGTATCTATCACACAAATTCTTCATGTATAGTTATGGAATAGCCCATAAGAAACCTATATTGTACTTTTTTTTTTACTTATGTTTAATGGAAGCTTTGCTATATTTCCAACTACCACTGTATTTTGTGTTTACCTTATCAGTTTATGATAGGTGAAAAGTAGAGTCAGTTCATGCAGAATGGTTCTGTTGCTTATTCCACAAACTTAATTTGTCCTGGTTTGTCTATATGTAATAATTTGATTTTTTTGTGTGCAAACCTTAAAAGGTGCATGCTTCAATTTTACTGGTATTCTGGAACCTCTAAAAACTTGACATGATGGCGGTGAAACAAAAACTCTGAGCCTTACTTCGTTCCCATGGTAGTTTAACATTATGTTTTTGTTTTCTTGCACATTGGTATTAATGTCATGAATAGAAAAAGACTTAAGATCTTAGTCAATATTTATCTTTCTTGAATCCTGTAAATAGATCATAGGGCCCTCCTGTATTCTCATGGTTGTAGAACCTGCATCTCAGTTCCCATTGGATACTAATTTTAACACAATTGAGTTACATAACTACAATATCAAAAAGGATATGTTCAATTGGGATCTTCTCTTCAGGGACTTGCTGTGGTCTGAATGCTTGTGTCACCCCCTAAATTCATATATTGAAATCCTGACCCCCAAGGTAATAGTACTGAGAGGTAGAGACTTTGGAAGGTGATTGGGTCATGAGGGCACGGCTCTCATGAACAGAATTAGTGTCCTTATAAAAGAGACCTTGTCCCTTCCACCATGTTAGGACACAGCCAAAGGCACCATCTACAAACGAGAAAGCAAGCTTTTACCAGATACTAAATCTGCCTTGATCTTGGACTTCTTAGCCTTCAGGACTGTGAGAAATAAAGTTATGTTATTTATACACTATCCAATGGACTAAGAGGGATAATCTCTACCCTGTACATAGTAACAAGGATACAAAGTATTATATATAAGTATAGCCAGACACCTTGGTGCCATCATATGACTAGGGGAAAAGATGAACAATATAATTCCACCAAATCCAAGTAATATGGCCTGCTACTATCATGCACAACTGACCTAATATGCCAGACATGAACAATATCACCAGGGGTTAAATGGAATTAACTACAAAAAGAAATGATATTTCCTATGTCTAGTCAAGGACAAAAAGAGCAATCTTAGTGAGTGTGCTTGCCTATCCTGAAAGTTGTGCTGCAAGGATTGAGTTATCATTAGTGTTTTTAGTACACCTTCTTCTTAATTCAGGTGGAATAAAGGTTCAAGTCCAGTGTATGCAAAGTGAGCAAATGAACTTGTATTTCATGTGTCACTATTGAGAGTTTTTGTGTGGCATTTAGAACATCAAAACATACACATGACAATCATGTATCTAAGAAAGTATAGAAGATTACCCTGATAACATGATGATTACCTAGAGAATATTTTAAGACTTTTTTTTTCACAGCGATGAAGTAGTATTTGAACCTGTTGGGGAGCATATAACACATTCCTTACCCATAAAGGAAGTCCATATGCCTCTTAATCACTCAGTACTCATAGAAAAAGAGTCCTAACCAAAAAGGAAGTAAGAAGAAATAGAACATATAAAAATAGGAGTGCATTTTGGAGAATTAATTTTGATCCCATGGAAAAAATAGGTAATAAGTAAATTGTTTGCAACTTGAATCAAATCCAGCTGATTCTGGATGCTTTTGATCACACATGTGAAATAAAAACATACACATTCTTGGTTTTACTTTTTCATGAGTTATTTATTCTTTAATTCTCTTGAAAAAAGGTGAGAACAGTTTTACAGTTAGGGAACCTGCTCTCTTCTATGTCATATTTATCATCTATAGAACCAACTACATTTGGCAGAATGAATTGGTATCTCATCTTTAAAAATGAATTGTGACTTATAAAACAAGATCAGTGAAATGTGGTTTACTGCTACTCATGAAAGTCATAAAATGCCACTTCAATATGGTCTAAGTAGTAACAAGCATTTTGTAATAACTTAAACCTCTTTTTCTCATTTTAAGAACAAAAAAATAATTTAGCATGGTAGCAGAGAAAAGTTTAAAATCTGAAGGTCATAGTTCAAATTTATATTTCTGCCTTTATTCACAGGAAGACATCATCATCTCAATAGTTATTGCACACTCTAATTTTTCATATCCATAGGCAGAGAAACTCTATAAAAAATAGATTGCTAGTAAAAACAAACACCTCAACATTCACTGATATAATATTACTTAGAGAAAGGAGGCAAGTAAAAACCAAAGGCAAAAAGAGAAAAGTCAGACATTTAAACCTTGTCTATTGGCTGTGATTAAATGACTTTATTCATGGCATAATAGATTCGCCTTTTTGAAGTTCTTAGCAAAGAAAGGTATGCCAATTGATTCCATCAATTCTGAAGTAAATGAAAGGACTGAAGTTACCAGAGTCATAAGAAATTGTACAATTTAATTTTGGATTATGTAACCCATATGCACTAAAAACAATATCCTTTTTCTTTGAATATTTCCGTTAATTTTATAATTCAAAGGTGATGCCATTAGCATCTGTTCAATTTAAAGGACTGAAGAGACTGATACATGAACTGAGAAACAGTTCATTTTGCAAAATACACACACACATATATATATATATATATATCATTTGATTTATAGTTTCTGTTTTTCAGTTTCAGTTTCAAGTCTCTGTTTTCATGATCTTGGTTTTATTTTGTTTTTGTTTTTGTTTTTGATGTTAGGGTCTTGCTCTGTCACCCAGGTTAGAGTGCAGTGGTGCGATCATGGCTCACCGCAGCATCAACCTCCTAGGCTCAAACAATCCTGCCACCCCAGCTTCCTTGAGTCTCTAGGACAACAAGTGTATGGAACCACCACTGGCTACTTTTTTTTTTTGGTAGAGATGAGGTCTTGGTCTTTCTATGTTGCCTAAAGTGTTCTGGAACTCCTGGGCTCAAGCGATCCTCCCACCTTAGCCTCCCTCCTTAGCTGGGATTATAAGTGTGAGCCCTTGGTTCTGTTTCAAAGATAACTACCCCATTCTTAATTGGTGTACCCTAAGCTAGTCAGTCTGCAGTTGCTTCCTTGATGCCAAGTGACCTTAGCAGTTTGAAATAATAGTCAAGAATTTTTTGGAGTGCCCTTGTTGCAGTCACCCTAATTAAACTTATTATGTAAAAGCTATTTGGGGATCTTTGTTGTCATCTGTATGTCATAAATATTTAGCATAATTGGGCTGTGTCATGATTATTCTCTGTACAAGGTCAAGGCAAGATTAGAAAGTAGAAAGTTTTTATTTGGTCTCTTCTTATACACCTTCCAACATGCTTCCTTCTCCTTTACCTCCCTCTGGTTGACAGCCACACTGTGTCTTTTTATTGTCCTCTGTCCCTCACCACCACCCTGCATGTTGTGCAGTACCAAGGTGGAGAGCCAAAATATAGTCAAAAAAATTTCCTATTTCCTATGACCGTCAAGCCATAGCGAGCTCCATGTTCTTTTTATAAGTGCCTTGCTGTCTTGCTTCTTTAAAAGTTGAGGTTATCCAGGTGGGCCTATTTTAATCACACAAGCTCTTGAAAACTGAGAACTTTCTCCAGCTAATAGCAGATGAGAAAGGCAGAAGAGGAAGCAAGAGATTTGAGCCTTAAGAAGGACTTGACCATTTTGGTTTCAAGAAGGAGGGAACTACCTGAGAAGGAATGTGGGAGGCTTTAAGGAACTAAGAGAGAATTCCAGCTGACAGCCAGAAAGAAAATGGGTACAAGGAAATGAATTTGACCAACAACCTGAATAAGATTGAAATCAGATTCTTCCCTAGAAGCTCCACATAAAAAACTTAACCCAGAAGACATTTTGATTTCAGTCTTGTGAGACTCTCAGCAGAGAACCAGTTGAGTTTTGCTGCACTTCAGACCTATAGAACTGTGTGTTAATAAATTTGTGCTGCTTTAAGCCACGATATTTGTGGTAATTTGCTATGTGTCAGTAGAAAATTAATACAATGTATGAATTAGAAAAACTAATATGTTACCTGGTTAATGTGTGATCTCTCTCAAAGATGAAATGCCTAAATGCACTTAAAATTCATATATTGCAAAGGTATATTAATCAAACTCAAAGCAAAGTGTCAAGGATGGCGTTATGAATACAATAAAAGTGAAATTTAGAGCAAAATGTATTAAAGAAGATAAAAGTCATTTTCTAGTGATGTGAACTATAATCAATAATGAAGATATGACATTATTAAAATGTATATGCTTACAGCAGACCCTTAAAGAATGAGCCTAGGCTTATGAATTAAAAACTTTAGGCTGGGATTGGACTTCAAATCATACCACATAGGTATCTATTTCTTCTACCTTTGAATAAGGTCAAACTTGCCTGGATACAAACTGGAGAAGACGGCTCATGATTAGAAAATGAATCAGCAATGAAAAGAGAATGACTACCTATAAATCAACATGCCCAAGATTGTGGCAACAGACATGACACAGTTAATTTACAGTGTATTTCAAATCATTTGCACAGGTCACCTAAAATAGTAGTGGCTAGCTGGCTAGCTAAAATCCCATAAAAGAATCTTTCTTTACACCTGGAGATTGCAGAGTATCAGGTCTTATTGATTTCATTGGCAGAAACTTACCTAGCTCTCTAAAATTGATATACAGCTTTGTCTAACTCTAATAATCTAAAAATCAGCAAAAACAAAAGCAAAATAAAACAGCTATGCAAAAAGAAATTGGACTGAAATCTGACAAGATGGGTAGGTAGTTTTTTTTTTGAGTTGGAATTTCACTCTGTCCCCCAGACTGGAGTGCAGTGGCCAGGACCTGCTGGGCTCCGGCGATCCTTCCGCCTCAGCCTTCCAAGTAGCTGGAACTACAGGTGCACACTACCACGCCCGGCTAATTTTTTTTTTTATTTATTGTAGAGATGAGGTCTCACAAAGTTGCCCAGGCAGGTCTTGAA
>CAUYQG010261944.1:0-19984 GCA_963574415.1 Tarsius wallacei
CTCGTCTCTACAATAAATCAAAAATTAGCCGGGCGTGGTAGCGCACGCCTGTAGTTCCAGCTACTTAGAAGGCTGAGGCGGAAGGATCGCCGGAGCCCAGCAGGTCGAGGCTGCGGTGGCCGGGAGCGGCCGCTGCACTCCAGCCTGGGTGACAGAGAGACTCCAACTCAAAAAAAAAAAAAAAAAAAAAGGAAGAGAAGAAAAAACTCTCTGTCCCACTACCAGCAATGCTGATTCGAGTTTGGGCTGAAGCCTGGAAATGAGCATTTTAAACATGTCCCCACCACCCCCACACACATCCCCCTCCCCCGGGCCGCTTCTGATTCACAAGGTCCTGGGGCCACAGCAGGGGCTACAATGTCTGCCGCGCATGTGGGGTGAGGATCCCCGAAAGTCAGCCCCAGGCGAGTGGGCCCTGCCTCTTGACCACTGCTGGTTGGTGGTCTGTGGCATCTGAGGTGAGAGCCCAGCAAGGCCCCCGCCACAGCAGCCAGCCCACAGTCAGTCCTCGGTCAATGCCAGTCCCTGAAGAGTGGTCCTGAGTGCTACGTGCTTGGGGCTGAGGCAGGGACTCTCCAACGGTGCCACCCTGGATGGGAAGGCGGGCAGAGCCCGTCAGTGACTCCCGTGACTTCCAGCCCAGTGAGCCCACCCAGAGGCCAGGCCCTCTAAGGAAGACAAAAGAGCGGGGGGGGAAGCAACTGAGAGGCTGTCGTCAGGGAGGCAGCAGGCATGCCCAGGTGTCTGCTGGGTGTGCTCTGCCTCCCCAGAGCTCAAGGGGCACGGAGCCGGCAGGGGGAGGGGAGGCCTCGGGTCCCTCCTCTGTGGGAGAAGTCCCAGAAGACGGCAGCTGCGTGGAGCCCGTGCCCCCTTTTCAGCTAGGACAGGCCAGGCAGGTGAGTCTTGCTCCATCCTGCCACCACCGGAGAGAGTGTCACCACCCCAGCAGCCCCCCGTTTGTGGATCCCCTGTTAAGTGCCAACATTCGAACAGAAGGACCCACCCCGTGGGATCAGCAGCCGCTGTGCTCTGCAGTGAGTGCCACGGAGGACAAGCTGGGGGCACTGTGGTGACAAGGAGCAGCTCCGGGAGGCCCGGGGTGAGGTCTGGAGGGCCAGTGGGATCTAACTAGACCGGGTGCCCGGCAGAGGGAATGGCATGGGCAGCGCTGAAGCAGAGGTGAGAGAAAACACTGTGTGCTCCTGGCAGCGGGCAGGGCTCCCTGTGCCTTCCCGAACCAACTCAGTTCAGGATGGCACTCCAGGTGGGTGCTGTCAGCCCCACTGCACAGAGAAACTGGGTGACACAGGGGTTACGTGACGACCTCACAAGGTCACACAGCTCATGAGCAGCCAAGGCTGTACTGCACCCTGCCTCACCACGCCACCTCCCACTGGGCTTACTTCTCCCCAGAAGGGAACAGCCAGCGATTGCAGAGGAGAGCCCGGGAGGTGCCTGGGGCTAGACCACCCTGGGCTGTGGCCCATGGGGGGTCTTTGAACTTGATCCTGCAAGCGGTGGGAAGCCACCGATGGTGGAGAGGAAGTGGTGATACCAGATATGCACCTACAGGTGCTTTCCGGCCTCAGGACAGCCTGGTAGCTGGGCAACCCAGACGTCCACAAACACCTCCCCATGCCTGCAACATCTACTGAGCACCTCACGGGCTCCCAGATCATCTCTCCAGAACATGTGGCCCACTTTGACCTCACTGTCAGACAGCAAGGACATCTCAAACACAAACACACGGATTTTACCCACTTTGATGACCACGAGGAAACACTTCTTTGCATGAGTGCCATCAACTCCACTTAAACTGTTGATGAATCCTCTAGAAAGCACATTTCAGCCACTTCCAAGTCTTTCCACTTTCATTTTTGCTTTATGGACATCGATTTCATTGAGATCAGGTCTCTCCTGATTAGAGCTGTAATGAAGGTCTGATTCATCAATCCCTTTCTTTGCCCGTGGCTCCCACCCCGATTGTGACAACTTCTACCCCTGTGGCGTTCCCTTCCTGGCCATTATTTCTGTCGACTCCAATTCTCTCAGGCCACATTTCCACAGAGCTTAATGTTGGCATGGAGATTTGATTCTTCTGTCAATTTTTAGATCAATAACTATTTTTACCGTGCACAGTTTTAGCCGATGTCAGTTTTATTTTCTGTTGATTATTTCTGCCAGCGATGCTCATGATGAATTGGATAAGAGATAAATGGTCCATGTTTCTTTCTTAGCAAACCCATGAGAAACTGAGATGTGTGTGAGTCAGAAAAAGGAAAGAGAGAGAGAGCGAGAGAGAGAGAGAGAGAGAGAGAGAGAGAGAGCGCGCAACCCAGAGAGAGACAGGCAGAGGCTGACAGAGAAAGAGAGACAGGAAGACACAGAAGCAAAGTGGAGAGACACAGGAAGTGGTGGCTAAGCTCCCAACGGCAGTGCCCACCCCCGCGGTCCCCACTGCCCTGCCTCCTGTCTGACCATGACCTGGCCATGCCCACCCCCGGGCAGCAGAGAAGGTGCTTCTCTTCTGGACACAGCTCAAGGTTGCTCACTCAGTGGCTGAGGACAGCTTTGCCCAAAGAGGATAAGAAGTCACCCGGATTGTGTCCTAGCAGAAAAAACCTCGGGGAAGACATTGACCAACTGGCAAGACTCCAGGCCCAAGGAAAACCAACCCAGCCCCTGCCCTGGGCTAGGTTTGCAGGGTGCGTGTGAGACTGGAGTCCCCTACATGAAGCTCCTAGTAGGGTACTTGGCATACGACTGCACGCTTCGATACTGCCCCTCTGGTCTGATACCATGATGGTCCCCAACGGGCTGGCTAAGGATTGTGCACACCCTCTCAGCCCTGACTTCACCTGCAACAGAACAGTGGCCCTATCTCTCCTTCCCCTGGGGCCCGTGAGGTGAAGGCAATCTGAGCCTAAGTGTATGTACACCCGAGCCTTCGGGCCAGGAGGGGACCCTTCCTCTGCAGGGCTGACCTGACTCTGACATTGGGTAGGGGCTGACTTTGGTTGCTCTTCTCTTGCCCGCCGTCTCCAGTTTACTACAAGTAGCTGCGTGGATCTCTGTGTTAAGAAAGCCTCTGAGGCTGAGTCTGGGGGAAAGAGGTGGTGATCGATTAGCACTGTCATCGACATGGACTGGGGGCATGTGCCTGTGTTTTCTGCATCTTTACTGGTGCAAGGACTCAGATTAGAGACCTGGGTCTGAGTCCTGGCTATGCCACCACTAGTCGATGACCTTAGCAAGTCATGTTACCTCTTTGAGCCTCAGTTCTTCATCTGGGAAATGGGGATGACATTATGACTTATCTCATGGGGTTGTTATAAGGAGTAAATGAAGTGGTGTCGATGTTGGTACTGATAACTTAGGTTAAAAGTGAGTGGGCTTTTTCTCTCTTATTTATCAGGCGAGTCTGTAGAGAGGCAGAAGACCTCTGGACTGGTTGTTTGCACACTGGGTGACCCAGGCCGGCTGCCTTCTCTCTCTGCCTCAATTTCCTCTCCATAAAGTACACCTGACAGTTTCTTATAGAAAGCCAAACATGCATCCCAGCAATCCCACTCCTAGGTGTTTCACCAAGAGAAATGGAAACAGTGTCTGGAGCAGCTTTATTAGCAGCAGCCCAACTAGAAGGCACATATGCCCCCCACAAGTGGGTGGGTACACACAGAGGCACCGATTCCTGGAAAGACATAGCCCTGAAACATGCACTGCGGATGGCCTCAGAATAGGCCAGAGGCGGAGGACCACACACCGCATGATTCCATTTATATAAACTCTTAGCAAAAGAGACAAAGCAGGATGAACTGACAGAAAGAAGGCTGGTGCCAGCCTGGGCCTGTGGGAACGTTCCGGTTACACCTCAATTGGGTTGGTGGTTACACAAATGTATATATTTGTCAAAACTTACCAAACCGCACGCCGACAATGAGTGCATTTTACTGTATGTACGTTAGACTTCAACCGCTTTTTTTGTTGTTGTTGTCTTTAGTCAGGGTCTCACTCTGTCACCCAGGCTGGAGTGCAGTGGCATGATCATAGCTCACCACAGCCTCAACCTTTTGGGCACAGGTGATCCTTCTGCCTCAGCCTCCTAAGTAGCTGGGACTACAGGCATGTGCCAGCATGCCTGGCTAATTTGCCCAGGCTGGTTTTGAACTCCTGGTCTCAAGTGATACTCCTGCCTCGGCTTCCCAAAGTGCTGGGATTACAGGCATGAGCCACTGCACCCAGTCTAAAGCTCATTTTTTTAAAAAAAGAGTTCCTGAAACAACCTTCCTTCAAATTCCACAGGGCTTGTATGTGATCAGATGGGACAACAAACACGCAGGAACTCTGTCAGGCTGGAAAGTACTCAACAGCTGGGAGAGGCTGTGGTCATTTCAATGGCTAGAACTGACCACAACCACAGCCCTTCAGTGCAGGTTCTGCTGAGACTCCCTGCCAAGATGAGAAGGCCAAGGCCCTGGAGTAAGGCCTGCCTGGGCTGGAATTCGGCTTCCACCTTCACAGCCCACTCTGCCACCTGCCTGGGGCAAAGTGGCCTCCCTCTCTGAGCCTCAGTGTCCGGAGTATTCCTCTCAATTTGGCTCTGGACTGAACACTACCTATGCGGTCAGCCCTCATCAAATATCGACTGCTCCAGGATCCCACTGACCAGGGCAGAGGGAACAGCCTCCCGGAGCTCCTGGCTCTCCGGTGGCAGAAGCCGCCGAACCCCACGTTTTTCCACGCCATTCCTGGGGGTTCCCTCTGAGCTGCGTTCCATGCCACACCAGGCAGTGGAGCGAGGCTGTCCGCCACACAAATAATAGACTCCCTCTCTGGTTCTCAGTCAGTGTCTGGTGGTCCCTCTTTTCCGCACAGTGGCTGTGGCCAAGTCACCTCCAGTCAGGGTACCCAAAAAGCTACTGTCTCAAACATATAACCTCATGCTGGGTGCAGGAGCTGCCTCTCCATCAGCCTGGGGACCTCTGTGGGGCAGGCGCTGGGGCTGGCCACCTCTGAACCCAGCACCCAGAACAGATGCTGAGCCAACAAGTATTTATGAAGGGTCCATGGGAACCCAGCTGTGCCCAAGTCCTGGTGGCCCCAGAAGGTTCTCCGCTGTCTCCGCTGCTGAGGCCTTGTGGCCTCTCCTGCCCCTCCCTGAGTGGTTTCTCCCAGTCTTAGGTTTGAACTGCCTTATGCTGTTGGATAAGCGCCCCGCCACCCCCCCATGATGATCCATTTTATGTGATAACTTGGCCAAGCTGCAGTGCCCAGCTCTTTGGTCAAACATGAGTCTGGATGTGACCATGAAGGTATTTCTTAGATGTGGTCACATTCAAGTCCGTGGACTTTGAGTAAAGCAGACCACCTTCACGGTGTGGGTGGGCCTCGTCCAATCAGTAGAAGGCCTAAGAGCAATGAGTTTCTAAAGAAGAAGGAATTGTCCTCAAGGCTGCAGCTCAGAAACCCTGCCCGACCCACACCCTATGGATTTCTCACTGCCAGTTTCACAGTCATGTGAGTCAATTCCTTAAAATCTCTCTCTCTCTCTCTCTTTCTTTCAATAGACATGACAAATGATAGATGGATAGATACAGATAGACAGACATGATAGATGGATGGACGGGTGGATGGATGGATCTATTGGTTCCACTTCTCTGGAGAACTAATACACTCTCAGAGCCCACCTCCATGCAAATGATCTGAGGCCCCCACAATGGACATGAGTTGTTTCTTCCCACTCAACATCCAGACCCCCTTCTTCTGGTGATAAAACCCTGGCTTGGCTGAGGGAGACCCCCTGCCCCACTCTCTGTCCATGTGGTTCAAGGGTTGATCTAGCTCCCAAGGTGGCATAAGCCAGGTTTAGCCAATCAGAGCTGTCCATTCCCAAGGCCACAGTGACTGGTTGAGGAACAGGCACGTGACCCCCACAATGTCCAACAGGAGATGGCCCCTGGACTTTTACTGGAGTCAGCTGTGAATTCTTTTCCTACCACAAGGTGGAACAACGTGAGTCTGGAGAGCCTGTCCACAGCAAAGTCAGCAGCCTGGAGAAACAGGCAAGGGATAGAGAGACCAAGCCCTGATGTCGTCCCTTGAGCCCCTGGAGGCAGCCCTTCCTGAAGCTGATGTGAACACTGACAGTCTTTTTCACTTGGCATTGGGTTTCTGTCCCTTATAACCAAACACCGCCTGCTTGCTACTGCCTTTTCCGGCAGGCGTGAGGACGAGCGGGTGGCTGTGGCTCAGCTGACAGGCTGGCCTGGCCTCTGTTTAGGACATTAGTGTTTGCAAGCTTGGAAGCAGAGCCGAGGAACAGAAGAAAGGCTGTGAAGGAAGGGAGAAGACGCGGGGGAGGAAACCCAGTAGCCAGGCAGCCAGGGAGACAGGCCAGGGGAGGAGAGAGATGCTGGCTGGGACACGCGTGACTGTGTGTCTCAACTCTCAGGGACTCCCCAGGATGCTACAGTCACACTCCTGGCCTCGGGGTCTGAGAGTCCCCCAGCTCTACCCCACACCAACACTCATCCTGTCTGCTGTTGATGGCAGCCCTCCTGGCAGGGACCCCACTGTGGCTTCCCTTCCATGTCCCTTCCGTGAGCAGCGGTTGAGCACCTCTTCATACGTGTGTTGGCCACCTGGATCGCCTCCTCTGTGAATCACCTGCTCAAATCTCTGGCCCAATCTTCTATTGAGTCGTCCTTTCCTTGTTGACTTATAGGAGCTTTTTATATATGTTGGCCATGAGCCCTTTGTTTGTTGACTATCCGTGCTAAATACAGCTGCACGGTAGGCACAGGGGAAGGCCAGGGGCCACCCACAGGAGTCAGGCACATTAAAGGGGGTCTTTGCACACGTCACAAAGTCTGGCCAGCTTGGAAGCCTCGGGAATCTGACTCTCACGCCTGGATTACAGGAGGGATTCCAGCACAGGCCAGGGACAGCAAGAAACACAAGGGCAGGAGGAAGGAGGAAAGGCAGACAAGTTCTGCCCTGTGTCAAGAACTGCTTCATCTCCCTGTGCTGGAGAGAGATAAAGCAGTTCTTGACACAGGGCAGAACTTGTCGGCTGTCCCTAAACATGCCAAACTTGTCTGTGTCTCAGGGCCTTTGCTCCTGCTATTCCCTCTGCCCGTGCACTTCCTTGCTGGGCTGGCTCCTGCTCTTCATTCGAGAAGCTTTCCCAGAGCTCCACAGCGGAGAGGGATCCCTCCCTCTCCATCCACTGACTCTGCTCCACTGATTTCACTCCACAACCTGCCAGCGGAGTACATGTCCACTTGTTGGCCAGGCGCTTGATGGGCTGGCCCACTAGAGTTTAAGGTCCATCGGGACAAAGTCCTCATCTGTCTTGTCACCACTGTATCCTCAGGGCCTGAGGCAGTGCCTGGCACACTGTTTGTGGTGCTCAGCAAACATCTGTTGAGTGAATCAATGAACAAGTCTTACAACAAGCCTGTTGGGTGCCTGTTTCACAGATGAAGACACGCAGGCTCGGAGAAGTCGGGTGACTTGCCTAAAACCTCAGAGTGAGCAGCTGGGCAGGAGTGGAGTCCAGTTCTCTCTGACTCCCCAGGCCGCTCCTCTGCCCTTCTCTAGGTTTCTTTCAGCCCCAGGGCAGCAGCTCCATGAACTGTGTCCTTGTCTTACAAGAAGATTTCCTGGCTCTGGGACGTGTCGCGAGAGCAGGGGTGGGCTGGCGGTGGTGGCGGAAGCGTGGTGGTGAGGGCCCTGTCAAGAGGCCTGTGCGTATATGGGACGCAGGTCAAGTTTGCAAGCGCAGGCCCACCTCAGTGGGAACCATCTGGAGAGGTGTCTCCAGAGATGCCCCGGGTCTCCTAGTCCAACTCCACCCAGAATGGGAACCCTCGATGGGTCCACACCCCGTCAGGGCAGTCCAGGCCAGTCTTGCCCAGCTCCAAGGGAAGCAAAGTTGGCCTTCCTCAACCAGGGTGCAGCTGAGAGGCCGAGAGGCCAGGAGGGGAAGCCCCATGCCTCCTAACTGGGATTCTGTGCGCTGCTGGATGTGTGGCAAGAAATTAGGTTAAAGCAGGAATAATGAGCTCATTAACCCCCTTGCCAGACTCCACACGCTCACAGAAGCCTGCTCCAAGCCATGCTGCCGACTGTCAATGCCTGCCTGGATCCAGGCGCAGTGGTACAAGTGAGACATTTTATTTATGTGTCGTGCATATTTATTAGGAAGAGGTAAATAAATTAGCTGCCTGCCATCTGCAGCCACCAGCCGATGCCAAGTTCCCTCCCACTCCTCTACTGTGGGGGGAGGGCCCACGAGCAAAGCCCCAGACCTGCAAAAGGAGGGGCTCCTTTCTAGCAGGATCTCTGCCAGGGTTTGAGCAGCCCTGGAATTAGAATGTTTTGAGAGGAAATGGATGCCAGGTGCTATTCCAGGTCAATATTTGCCCATGTCTGATCCTCCCAGCAACCCTGAAAAGTAGGCATGTTGTCGTCCTCACTTTATAGACAGAGACACCGAGGTTCAGAGGCGTCAGGTCACTTCCTCAGGGTCACACAGCAAGTGACTCCCCACACCAGGGGAGACCCAAAGACTTCTGATATGCTGAGAAGACAGGCTGGGCCGGGAGATGACCACGTTCCCGGCTCTGGCGCTAGGTGCTTGGGGTCCAGGCTGGTCCCTTAACACTCCCAGCCCTTCTCTGTTGAAAGGGAAAATAAAGCACAACAGAACAAGCCCCACACGGGGCTGTGTGGGGCATCCAATCACACCCATCCAAATCCAAGTGTCCTTCCAGCCCACCATGGAGGCTCCTGACCCCAGGAAGGGGCCACACATCCCCCATCTGCCCCCAGGTATGACTCTGGGCACGTCAGTAAACCTCTCAGAGCCTCAGTTTCCTCTTCTGTAGAATGGAAAAACAACTTGCAAGGGAGGGGTGTAGACTGCAAGAAAGAAGATCTCAAGGTGCAGAAATGCTTGTGAAACGCATGTCTCGTGGGAGGTAGCAGCAGGACAGACTGGGCAGAGAAGGGGAACCAGAACACCCGATGCTGCCGCAGAGCCCAGAGAGGGGCCACCATTTGCCCAGAGTCACACAGCACTTGTAGCCACGGGGAGCCCCAGACCACCTGCCTCCCAGGCTGCAGAGAAGGAGCCCAGGGCACTGAGCCCAGCACCCCCCACACTCAGTCTGGATCTGAATCTTTTATGAGGCGCCATCAATCTAACTGGAATCACTCCTGCCGCAACCCACAGGCCCTGCCCAGCTGCCTCCAGCCTCGCCTCCCTGCTGGGCCTTTTCATTAAATTAAGTGCAGAATCCAATACAATTGCTGCCGATGTTCCCCAAGGGGCCACCTGCCACCTTCCTGCAGAACTCCTGCAGGGCCAGGGCTGAGGCGGGGCACTCACACGCCCCCTCAAACAAACAGGAGAGAGCTGTCTAGATGAAATATTATTTTGAAGATGTCTGGTTGAGTATCCATGGAGCCGATGTTAGAGCGCCCCCACCGAGGACCCACAGCCTCCCAATCGCTGCAGGAGGCAGAAGGGGCACAGTTAACACACAGGGAACAAGCAATGGCCCACTGGGCTCCATTTCTGCGACCTGAGGGGGCTAGGGGCGGGGGTCTGCAGATGTGCAGAGCCACCGTGTCTGAGGATGACCGTCAGAGGGAACAGGCGGCCTCGACGGAGGCCAGAAAGCAGCCATGGCAAGCAGTGTAGCACAAAGGTCTCCGGCCCAACTTTCCCCACGAGGGGCAGTGAGGGCAGCAGCTTCAGGCCTGCTGCATGCCACACACCCACGCCACACTGCTCACTGAACCCCCCCCCGCCTCCCCAGAAGGAAGGCTGCAGCACTATGCCCATCTTACAGATGGGGAAATGGAGGCCCCTCGCCTAAAAGACGACACAGTCAGGAGGTGCAAGGTCACAGAGTGAGAAATCGAGTCCCCTGTCACTCACTGCTTAAAGTCCAGCAAAGGTTTCTCATGACTCTCAGAAGAAACCCAAACTCCTTCCCTCGGCCTGCGGGGCCCCAGTGACCGCCCAACCCAGCCCTATCCCACTGTCCTGCTCCCTCACGGTGCGGCAGCCACACTAGCCTCCATTCCTCAGACACACCAGGCACGCTCTTGTCCCAGGGCCTCTGCCCTGGGGTTCCTTCCACCTGGATCGCTCTTCTTCCGGGTCTTCCCTTGGCTGATCCCAGCACAAATGCCCCCTCCTTCAGAAGGGCCTCCATGACTACTGTGCCTCGTCATCTCATCCTCATCCCTGTCTTCTGAGCGCATTTCCCTCTGTGAGCTCCTATTGATGTGTCCACCTGTTGAGAGCCCATCCCTGCTCCGCCAGGGCAAAGACTCGGTCCCGCTCACTACGGCACCCCCAGCACTTGACGCGGCTGGTCAACCCACTGTCGGATCAATGAAAGAGGAAAGGAAGGTATTAGCCTGTGGGTCTGAGTACCAGGGCCGGGAGTCAGGCAGAAGGCGGCCGCAAACGCCTGGGGTCCAGGCAATGGTGGCCACAACCTCCACTTCCCAGGAGCTGGTTTCCTGAATCACAGGCACTGGGGAGGGGGTGGGAGGGCTTCCCAGAGGGAGGGGTAGGCCTCGTGGGATGCAGAGAGGGAAAAATGGCCTAGAACATGAGGAACAGCAACACTCCGGGAGATGATGTGGCCATTAAACACGGCAAGTATAAGAAAGAACATCTGTGGGGGGGAAGCCCACACAGAATCGCCCTGCAGGCGGAGGGCAGCCACAGGAAAGCCGCGTCTCTCTGCAGCCTAGTTTACACATGCCAGATGCTGGTGACAGCATTCACATCCAATGGGGAGGGGTGGGGGAGAGAGCAGGTGAACAAGCCATGCCTGGAACGGTCACTCAGCAGGTTGTTCTGCCACGATGAGGGCTTTTAAGGATATGGGGGAATGCCCACTCTGTAAAGCCAAGCGACACACGAAAGGACACGTGTGGTGTGATGGCACAAGAACAGACGGCAGACAAAAGACTGGGAGGAAACACACCAGCGTGGCCCTGGGGAGAAGGCGGGTGGAGAACAAGCTTAATTTTCCTCTTGGTCTTAATCTTTATCTTCAAAAGGGTCCACATTTAACAACTACGTGTTTAATTTGAGCAAAAGTCACTTATCCTAAGAGGATACTGTTATATTTTTAAAGATAGCCAGAAGCCAGAGAAGCGTGTACATGTCAGTTCCATATGGAGAAGGGAGACATGGCAATGTTTCTGTTTCTTGATGTTGCTGTGCTTAATTATTAAAGACAGCTGAAATGGCCAACAAACATAGGTTTGTTTTTTGTTTTTTTTTAAATTGGAAACATAGAAGAAGGGAGAACCATGAAAACGGCCGACAGGAGGGCTGAGAGACCAGCCCCAGGTCAGTTGAACAAATCCCTTCTCTTTTCTGGGCCTCAATCTGCTCATCTGTAAAATGGGTTTAACCATCCCTGCCTCCCATTGTTTTGTTGGATTCTGGCCTCCATGGAAAGGGACGCACTTATGCCCAGCACACAGTAGGTGCTCAGTAAATGCTGGTGCCCTCTGTCCGCCAAGATCCCAGCCCAAGGTCCTTCCAACTGCTCTACTCCCAGGGAGGCAGGGAGTGGGCCCTAAACCTTTTTGATCTTGCACCCTACCTGTAGGAAAAAAGTGCATTCCTCTGCAGTAACATATACATATGATTTATATATTATCCAGGTATTACTATATTTGCATATCATGTACTTTATACAACACATGCTAAAAATAGAAAAAATTAAAGTGTGACCAGAAATAAATGTAAATGGAAGCCCTTCATCTTTTTCCCACTGTCCTCCTCAGGAGACCGTCCTAAGCCACACCCCTCCTGGGAGGCCACTGGCTGAGTCTGGTGGAAGGTGGCATTCACCAAGGTCTTGGTCACTGCTGAATTCACAGCAAATTGTGACATTCATTCGAGAGTTGTTTACAGGGAGGTCTGTTAAGATTGGCTTATATTAGAAGGAACAAAACAATAGCAAAAAAGCAAGTCACTCCCACCAGATTCTGACTTCTTGGGTGTGAGGAACCCTGGCCCTTCCGTGGGACCTGGGTCACCTCTCTCCCTTTCTGGACCCTGTCTCCCCACCTAGAACCCGGCAGAGCCAAGCCAAGCGGTCTCTGAGGATAGATCCTCTCTGCTGTCCTCAGTCCCTTCCCACTCACTCAAGGCGGCAGCCTCTCCTGGGAGACCAAGAGGCTCCTGATTTATACCCTCCTGGGGCCCAGCCCGGCTGTAAAATACAGCTGTGCCCACCCCACCTGCCCACCAGGACTCCTGCCAATCCAGAGCTAGCTGCCCGTAAACCCCCAGACATAAATCTTGAAGCCAGTTTCGTCAACACGGAAGGCAAGTAGTAAATTCAAGCCTCCCTGGATGGGAAGGGTCTCTGGCAGGGAGGCTTCCTGGGAGAATTCATTTTCCACCCTAGAATAAATTACCTTTCCTGGACGGGCAATGGGAAGCATTTGTTCATTTGGTTGAAAAGCTTTGCTTGAAGGGCTCTCCATACACCCTGCAACTGGGATTCCCCAGAGGGGCTGTAAGCTCCTAGCTAGCTCCCAGCGCCCCGGGCTTCCCATCCAGGAACCTCCAAGACAGGAGGTCCTGGCAGAACCCTCACATGTGGCCCCCTAAAATCTGCTCCAGAACGTCCCCCAGCTCAATGAAAGGCACCGGCGTAACACCCCAGGCCGTGAGATATCCCAGACAGGAAGCCCTGGGCATCATCCTGGGCCTTGCCCGGCCTCCACATCTGTCTACCACCATGGCTGGTCCATTCCCCCTGCCTCCATCCCTCTCCTCCAGGTCATGGCCTCCAACCCACTACAGATAGGCCCAAGGCTAGGCTGAAGCCACCTACTGGTTTGGGACCTGGAACAAGTAAAACCACCCCAAGTCTGTATCCTTTCTGTAAAATGACACAAATCCTAGGAGAAAGCGTATACCGGAAAAGCCATCTTAGAGGGCCAAGCAGCATCGGGTGCTGGGTGCGTCTTGTTGCTCTTTAAAAGTACAAATGTGACCAGCCTGGGCAACGTGGTGAGACCTCGTCTCTACAATAAAATAAAAAAAATTAGCCGGATGTGGTAATGAGCGCCTATAGTTCCCGCTACTTGGAAGGCTGAGGCGGAAGGATCACTGGAGCCAAGCAGGTTGATGCTGGGGTATCCCTGAGCATGCCACTGCACTCCAGCCTGGGCGATGGAGTGAGACTCCAACTAGAAAAAAAAGTACAAATGTTTTAATTACTCTTCATTGTGTGCAATATCTCATGATAAAAAGCGCAAAGTGCAGAAGTTCATGATAGTATGCCACCATGGCTAAAAAGGGGGAAAGATGTGTACACAGTTGCTTAAAAAGGCATAGAAGAAATTTCTAGAAGGAAATGGTTGACCCCGATGACAGTGGTCACCCACCATGGGAGAGGCGGGACATGGCAGATGGAAGATGGGGGCTGAAGAAAGGCTCTTCACTAATGCGTTTTAAGGCTCTTTATCTGAACCATGTGACCATGACCCTGAGTTTCCATGCCAGTCCCCTACAGAGGGACAGTTGGCTTATTCCTTTTTTTGTTTCATTAACACTGCAACAAATGCCCTTGGCCACACTGCCTTATGTGTCTATGGTGATTTTTCTCTAGTGTAGATTCTTGGAAAAAGGATGGTTGGGTCAAAGGGCGTCAGCACTTTCCATACTGACAGGTCGCTGTCAAGCTGCCCTCCACCAAGGCCCCACTGCTTACCACAGGCGTCAGTCTCAGCTTCCCCCAAGGTCTCGTCAACACTAGAAGCCACGACTTTTAAAATTCCCCTTAAAATCGCTCCTGTGCTCTTGTCTCTAGGAGCATGTTCCTGATGTCGGCAGAACAATTCCCGCGGTGGCGAAGCTGACCATCTTTCATCCCTCTCTGGCCGCTGCCTTCCTCCGCCTAACCGCTTCCTGCTCAGTCCTGTCACCATCCTCCTGACGGTTTACCTTTCTTATTGATTTGCAGATCTTTATGTACTCGGGATATTATTCTTCGTCTGCGATGCAGGTTGTAAATACCATTCCTCTGGTCTGCACTCATCTTTGAACCTTGTGAATGGTTCCTTTTGTCACACAAAATGCTGTACTTTTTATGCTCCAATTTTTCCAGCCTCTCCTCCGCAGCGTCTGAGTCTGGAACGTCTGTCACCTCCTCCGATGAGGTTGATAACCCAGCCTCACAGGACGCTTACCAGGAGTTGAGAGCATGTAGATAAAGGGCCCAGAAGTGCCGAGCAAATGCTCTGAGCATGTTGAGGGTGGTCATGTTAGGGGCTCCCCGCCTCCCTGCCTGCCTCCCGGCCCTCTAGCTGCCAGCAGAAGCTTTCTGAAGATGCCACTCTCTGGCTTGAAAGTCTTGCAGCTGCCTAAAGAGGATGAAGCTCAAATTCCTTTAGTGGAGGAGTTCACGGTCTCAAGCACAAGCACCTCTAAGTGCTGAGTAGGTGAGTCCACACGTGAGATGGGTGGGGAGCACGGCAACATGTCCCACAGGGGATAGCTGAAAGGCAAGCCCAGGTTGGCCAGATCTGAAGAAAGCAGTAAATCTCCATTTTTTTGTGTGATCCCTACCCCATTTAAAACTTATTGGCAACAAATTCCTTAAGCCACTGTCCAGGTCAAACAAGACTCATCGGTGAGCCGGGTGTGGCCATCTCTACCCTCAACAAGCCAGCCTAAACATACCCTGGCTGGATCATGCCCTCACCCGCCTCACCTCACATGGCTGACAGGCCAGCCATGCCACGCAGCATGAGCACACCTGCTTCTCTCCACTCGGTGCCTCCCACCGCACCTTCCTTCTGGCCAACTCCCACCTGCTCTCTAAAACCCAGGTCATATGTCAACTCCAGCTTCCCAAACCCAGGCAGACTTCCAAGCTCCCTCCCTGAGTGCCCCAACACTCGTGACTCCTGTGTTACTCTGCGCCCCCTATGTCCAGGAGGAAGCAGCCTGAAGTTACAGAAAGAGCACTAGCTTGGGAGAAAGACATGCTTGGGGTGAAATCCTGACTCTGGACTTCCCGGGAGTTCATACTTGGGCAAGTGACTTAACCTTTCTGTGCTGCAGGTTCCCAGCCGTGAGCTGGAGATGGCAAGACCCACACTTGGTCAGACTTCTGGAAAGAGAAAATAAAATGGCATAATAGAAGTACCTGGCATACAGGAGGGACTTAATAATGGCTCGGGGCGTGAAGGACCGAATGAAATGAAGAACGAGTATTTCCTCAGAGTGCTCTGGACTTGGCCCATGAAACAGTCAGCTAACATTCTGGAAGGGATCCTGGGGCAGGGTCTGAACTCCTGTACATCTCGCCTCCTTCTCCCATCTCCCGATTTCAGAGAAAGCTGTGGGCCCTCTGCCTTCCAGAGGCACGTACCCACGCAAGGTCAAGGACTGTGCAGGGGTGAGTCTCAGTAGGTAAACTGAGGCAGACCAGATGTCAGGAAGAGTGTGTGGGGGTGATCCAAGGGCACAGCAAGAGGAAGGGAGGGAGGGAGCAGCCCCCCGAGCCTCAGGTTCTATGCGGTGCCCTCTGTGAGGTCAGGGACCGCCTGGCACACAGTCGGTGCTCAAAAAAAGTCTGACTGGATGCAAGGCCATCAGGGCACTTGGTAAAATGCATCTTGCATCTCCCCACAGATGGGGGTCTCTGCCCCCTCCACACTCAGAACTGTCCCGGCTGCCCGCAGGCTGGCGTCCTGGGCTCGGCGCAGAGTTGGGGTGGGGAGACTTTCAGAGAATTGAAGACAGACAGGGCCATGCAGAAGCCGGTCCCTGAAAGGCTGAGCACCCATGAGGTCTTCCAGGTCTCAGCGACTCTGCAACAGTCTCAAGGGCCCGAGGGCAAGCTTCCCGCCAGCAGATCCGCCTGGACAGACTTAGCTGTCCAGCGGGTAAGAGACACAGGGAAGGAGAGAGGGCGGAGGCCATCAGGCCACTGGGAGCCCCTTCCAACAGTCTACCTCCTCACTCCACCGAAGAAACTGGTCTCAGAGAGGAGAGGACTTGCCCTAGGTCACCCTTGGGATGTGACCTCAGGCTTAGCTGCCATCATGGGCCAGGCTCTTCCCACTAAATCCAGCTTGCTGGACAGGAACCCTATGCCCAGCACTGGTAGGGTTTCAGATGTCAGCCTGGAAGCTCCGGGCTCCCAAGAACACAAGAAGCACCCCAACTCTTCATGGTGGCCTGGCACAAGCTAGACTCATCTGTGGTCTCGTTTCCCACCGGAGCCCCTCCTTTGGGATTCTGGCCCCGGAACCCTGTGGTCCTGGCTCTTGGCCAGGATCCTCCTCCCAGAACAAGGCCATGGAGCCACAATGCGGCTGCCATCTGACTAGTGTCCCACTCCCAGAACAAGGCCATGGCATCACAGTGTTGCCACCATTCGACTAGTGTCTCCTCTCAGAACAAGAACATGGAGCCATGATGTTGCTGCCATCTGACGGGTGTCCTCTCAGAACAAGGACATGGAGTCACGATGCTGCTGCCATCTGATTGGCACCCTCCTCCCAGAGCAAGGACTTGAAACCACAAAGCTGTAGTTGACTTACCAGTGCCCCTTCCCAGACGGAGGTCTTGGAGCCACAGTGCTGCCATCACTTGGTCAGCATCCTCCTCCCTGGGCAAGGACATGGAGCCACAGCCGTGCCGCCATCTAACTTGAATGTTAGCTGCTCTACTGGTCACACTCCTGCCTGGTACACCCATAGGACAAGATCCAGACCAACACACATGTGGACACTGCTGGGAACCAATGTCATCCCCAACCCAGTCCAGCCTGACCCTGACTTCCCTCTCCCCTGCTCCTAGCTGCTGGAGTCTCAGCCGGGCATAGCTCAGGTGCCAAGTTCTGATGCCCCTCGATCCCACTTGGGGAGCGCAACATTTGTCTCTGCTTTTGGCTTGCTTCCTAGAGAACATTATTTGTATCGTGAAGGGGAAAAAAACATTCCTGAGGGAATTACTTGCTCCAAAGACCACTCTGACTTTCCTCTGATTTGGTGTCTTGTCTGGCTCCTCAGACACAGGCCCAGGAGATGTCCACTGGGCCCTGCAGCCACTAACACCACTGATCACCATGGCTCCCACCCCCAGCAACTCAAGACCCAGATGAGGACGCCGTCAGACCAGACCACGTGCTGTGCGTATCGATCAAGCCTCGTTCATTCTGATCAATGGACAGGGACCATCACCTAGACCAACGATTCAGACCCAGTGTGGGTCCAGCCCTCCTACGATTCTTCTAGGATGGCCCTGAACATCGATTTAGGGTGAAAAAACAGCAGCGACATCACCTTGGTTCACAAGGCACAGGCCAGCCTCCCTGCTTACAACTCTGGGGTGAGTTACAGGCCAGCAACATTCCTCAACGTGCTGGGGGCTGAAGGCATCTGCAGGTCCTCAGGAAGGTTGCTGTGGGCATCTGGGGTAGAGAGCTCTTTAGCAGGACTGTCTTGGACATGCCAGAGGCTCAGCATTCCTGGCACTGCCCACTAAAGTCCAGCCACCCTGCAGTGACTGTAAAGACCCAGATGCCCCCATTGAGGTCCAAACAGCCAAGAGCAACACTCCAGTCTAACCTTTCAAACCACATCCCAGTGAAAGCTCATCCAGGGGGTGCGGTTTGAAGGGTTGGACTAGAATGTTCCAGTGATCCTAGCGGCGGGGAGCTCACCCCCTCAAGGCCTTCCAGCACATCCCAACCTAGCTGTGACCAGCAGTGGGCCCTTTCCTCCAGCTGTTGGGACCTGACTCCTTGTGACTCCTCTCTCGGGGGTGGGTGTCCACCTCCACCTTTGGGGACCCTAGGCCCGCCTGTTCTCTGTGCCCCGGATGACCCCCAAAAGACTTGGCCTCCCTACCCCCCAAAACTGCTCTGTAGTCCTTACAGGACAGGCTCTCTGTCCCTCTGCCCCCCAAGTCTGGCCTGTCCCTGTCCCTCTCTCAAGGTAGCAGGTGCAAAATAGAAAGTGTCTCTGGCTGTCTTGCTGACCCAGGCTGTGCTGAGAGGTAAGAGGCCATGATCCTCCCTCAGCCTTGCCCTGTACTCTGGGGATATGGTCAGACACCCCCAGGGGATGGACAGACTAGGGACAGTTGTGCTGGGACACTGTGACCTACAACCACTGCTTTCTTTCCCCAGGGACGGAAGTGCTGTCTCACTTTGCCTGAGGCCTGTCTAGGGTGTCTGGTCGAGGGCAGGTATCAGTCTGCTGGGATCCACGATCCACATGTGTGTGAGTCCTGGGGAGGAGAGGAGCCCAGCGTAGGGCCAGGGCAGGGCTACTCTACAGTCAAGACAAGCACATCCAAAGGATCCTGCAGGAGCCACAGTGGCTCAAAACACAACCTCTGGAGCCAGCTGGCCAGGATTCAAATCCCAGCTCTGCCCCTTACGAGCTGTGCACCCTTACGCAAGTCACTTAAGCTTTCTGCCTCAGTGTCCTCATCTGAAAAGTGAGATTAAGAACAGAACTCGGCCAGGCTCAGTGGCTCAGCCTGCAATCCCAGCACTTTGGGAGGCCGAGGCAAGTGGATTGCCTGAGCCCGTGGGTTCAAGACCAGCCTGGGCAATTTGGTGAGACCTCATATCTACAACTCATCAAAAATGAGCTGGACATGGTAGTTCCAGCTACTTGGAAGGCTGGGGCGGAAGGATCGCCGGAGCCTAGCAGGTCGACGCTGGGGGGGGCCGTGAGCATGCCACTGCACTCCAGCCTGGGCAACGGAGTGAGACTCCAACACAAAGAAAAAGACAGTACTCATCTCATAAAGTGCTATGAAAATTAAAGCAGTTGGTACATAAAGCACTTAGACCAGAGCCTGCACCAAGTAAACCCTGAATGACGCACAGCCGGTATTATGATGAGGTGTGGCCTCACACACTGGCTCCGACATCTTCCTCGGCATCCCCCTTTCATCAGCGGCTTCCACAGGGGCAGGGTGTCTGCGCTTCCAATCTGCTTCCTTTTCCACAGTCTTCCTTCCTCCCTCCCTCCCTCCTTTCCTTTCCCTCCCTCCCTCCCTCCCTCCCTTCCTTCCTTCCTTCTGGTCAGAATCTTACTCTGTCGCCCCTGCTGGAGTCCAGGGGCATGATCATGGCTCACCACAGCCTCTGCTTTGTGAACTCAGGAGATCCTCCCACCTCAGCCTTCCGAGGAGCTGGGACTACATGTGCGGCATCACGCACAGCAAATGTTTTGCTTTTTGGCAGAGATGAGGTCCCACTTGTTGCCTAGACTGGTCTCGAACGCCTGGGCTCAAGCAATCCTTCCATCGCAGCCTCTCAAAGTGCTGGGATTACAGGCAGGAGCCACTGTGCCTGTCCTAGATTCTTTATTACTATCTACATATTTCATAAAATCCAGGAATCACTTTCCCAGTGTCTCCTCAGTCATCCAGGGTTAATTTTGCAGCGGTGAGTGAAAATGAAGGCAGGAGTTATTCTACTGGCTTTTCCCTGGGTTAACAACCTGAGTCATGGATAAAAAAGGTATAAAAACATTAAACACTGCATCCAATGCAGGCACAGTAAACACTGAAATGTGGCTTCCAGAAGGCTCACAGACATAAAAGAAAACGTAAACCATACTACCACAGTGCAAGCGTCAGCCTTCTAAAATAATTTCTTCTAGCATGATAAAATAATGTTTGGCCGGTCATGGTGGCTCATGCCTGTAATCCCAGCACTTTGAGAGGCCAAAGCAGGAGGATTGCTTGAGACCAGGAATTCTAGACCAACCTGGGCAACAAAGCAAGACCTTATCTTTACAAAAATAAAAAATAAGCTGAGCGTGGTGGTGTGTGCACCTGTAATCCCAGCTACTTGGGAGGCCTAGGCAGAAGGATCGCCTGAGCCCTGGAGGTCAAGGCTGCAGTGAGCCATAATTGTACCACTGCACACCAGTGGTACAATTGAGA
>CAUYQG010261946.1:0-11432 GCA_963574415.1 Tarsius wallacei
CAAAGTGCTGGGATTGCAGGCTGAGCCACGAAGCCCGGCCGGCCACAGATTTTATGAGAAACTTTCTCAATAGAAGATTGTTCATTCCTAGTGTTTTCTGTTTTTAAAAATTTAAGTAAGCCAGGCTCGATGGCTCAGCCTGTAATCCCAGCGCTTTAGGAGGCTGAGGTGAGTGGATTGCCTGAGCCCGTGGGTTCGAGACCCACCCAGGCAACTTGGCAAGACCTCATCTCTACAATAAATCAAAAAAAAAATCAGCCGGGCGTGGTAGCTCGTGCCTGTAATTCCAGCTACTCGGAAGACTGAGACAGAAGGATCATCGGAGTACAGCGGGTCGAGGCTGCGGTGGCCGGGAGCATGCCACTGCACGCCAGTCTGGGCAACGGGAGTGAGACTCAAAAAAAATTTTTTTAATCAATAACAAAATTTAGAAATCAAATTATATAAATAAAATGAATAGGTTGGATTTTTTTTGCTTTTCACTTTTTCATTGCAACTCTTATTCAATATTACTATAAAACTCCATAATTCTGGGTTTTAATTTCCACATAATAAGCAAAGCAAAGAATCTGTATCACATTTCAAATATCTTACAACTGCATCTGCATGTATATGAATGTAAGAAAAATATGAATTCTTTAGCCTGACAAAATGTTCCTAAGATTTTGTGGTATCTTGTTATATAACAGTCCTCAACACATCACACCTTCTGCATCCAGTCTCTTTGCAATCTAATTTTTGCAATGCCTCTCATCAAGAGATAGAGTCTATATCCTTCCAACCCCTGGATCTAGGCTTCTCTTAAGGCTTTCTTTGCTCCAAAGCAAGAGACAGAAGTAACACTGCAATTCGCAAGGCTAGGCCTTAAGAAGTCTTGTAACTGCTGGGCATGGTGGCTCACACCTGTGATTCCAGTACTTTGGGAGGTGGAGGCAAGAGGAATTGCCTGAGCACAGGAGTTGGAGACCAGCCTGGGCAACTTGTCGAGACCTTGTCTCTACAACAAATCAAAAATTAGCCAAGAGTAGTGGCCCATGCCTATGGTTCCAGCTACTGAGAGGCTGAAGCGGAAGGATTGCCTAGTCCAGCAGGTCAAGGCTGCGGTAGCTGTGAGCATGCCACTGCACTCCAGTCTGGGCAATAGATTGAGATGCCAACTCAAACAAACAAACGGACAAAAAACAATAAATTTAAAAAAAAAATTGCTGAGCATGGTGGCACATGCCTGTAGTCCCAGCTGCTTGGAAGGCTGAGGTGGAAGGATCTCCTGAGCCTAGCAGGTTGAGACTGCGGTGGCCATGGTGAGTGTTCCATTGCACTCCAGCCTGGGTGACAGAGTGAGACTCTGACTCAAAAAAAAAAAGTCTTGTAACTTTTGCTTCTGCTCTCTTGACACATTTCTGCCATTATTCGTTTTTGTTTTATTTTGTTTTGTTTCAAAGTCTCACTGTTGCCCAGGTTAGAGTGCAGTAGTATGCTCATGTCCACCGCAGCCTTGACCTGCTGGGCTTAGGTGATCCTTCCACCTCAGCCTTCCAAGCAGCTGGAACCACAAGCACGTGCCACCACACTTGACTAATTTTTCTTGACTTATTGTACAAATGAGATCTCACCAAGTTTCCCAGGCTGGTCTCAAACCCCTGGGCTCAGGCAATTCTCTCGCCTCTGCCTCCCAAAGTGCTGAGGCTCTGCCATTATCTTAAAAGCCCAGTCTAGCATAGAGGAAGAAAGGCCATTTGGAGAACTGAAGCATCCCAGCCAACAGCCAGCATTAACTGTCAAACACGTGAACAAAACCATCTGGGGCCATCCTGTTCCAGGTGAGCTGCTGGTTGATTGCAGCTGCATAAGTGACCCCAGAGGAGATCAGCAAAAAAATTGCCCAGCTGAGCCCAGTCTAGAATTATGAGCAAATAAATTGTTGTTGTTTTAAGTCACCAAGTTTCAGTGTGGTTTGTTACGCAGGAATAGATAACTGACACGATGCCACATGCAACTGTTGTGAACACTATTCTAATTTGTGAATGCCTCCAGGAACACAACTTAGGACAAAGTAAGAGGAAAATGGGCCTTTGGCACTCCTGAGAAACAGTATTTTGTTATGCCAGGACCTATTGAATTCGTGCTCTCTGGAAGAAGGGACACACATATTAACCAATTACATTCTTTCTCCCTCCAAAGCAGCGGGAGCACAACCCACAGACCTTCACAATATTTGGACTCAGTAGCCTCTTGCTTTAAGAATATAGGGAGAAGCCAGGCTCGGTAGCTCAGCCTGTAATCCCGCGCTTTGGGAGGCTGAGGTGAGTGGATTGCCTGAGCCCGCAGGTTCGAGACAATAAATCAAAAAAATTAGCCAGGCTAAAAAATTAGCGCGCTCCTGTAGTTCCAGCTGCTTGGAAGGCTGAGGCGGAAGGATCGCCGGAGTCCAGAGGTCGAGGCTGCGGTGGCCGGGAGCGTGACACTGCCCTCCAGTCTGGGTGACAGAGTGAGACTCTAACTCAAAAAAAAAAAAAAAAAAAAAGAATATAGAGAGAGGCCAGGCCAGGCTCGGTGTCTCAGCCTCTAATCCCAGCACTTTGGGATGCCAAGACGAGTGGATTGCCAGAGCCCGTGGGTCCGAGACCAGCCCGGGCAACTTGGCGAGAACTCATCTCCACAATAAATAAAAAAATTAGCCGGGCATGGTAGCAAGCACCTGTAGTTTCAGCTACTTGGAAGGCTGAGGCGGAAGGATCACCTGAGCCCAGCAGGTAGAGACTGTGGTGGCCTTGAGTATGCCACTGCACTCCAGCCCGGGCAACAGATTGAGACTCCAACTCAAAAAAATAAGAATATAGGGAGGAAATGTGGAGACTGAGGGTGTTAATCACATGCATCAGTGTCCCTAATTACAGGTCACGCTGTGCCAATGGATACATGCAGAATCCCAAATGACAAAAGCTCCTATGTGGTCTTTAATAAATTTAATTTATTGTGTTTGTGATGTGCAAGTACCTAAAAAGTGCAGGTACCCAGGACAGAGGCCTTTTTGCCTGGCATAAGGGCAATATTGGCCCCCCATTTGGGAAAATAGTTGAGGCTTTGCTTGGGGATTTGCCTATGAATTGTGACTACAGAAAAGTAGTAATGGCTATTAAAACTTAAACTATTAAACTATACCTATCGCTCCATAGATATATCAATCTAGCTTTAGGGAAAATATCCCATAGAAATAAAAGGACCAACATATAAGGGTAGCTATGTAAAAATGTTTGTCATATTGTTCTGCTTTTGTTTTTGTTTTGCATTGTGATCTCACTCTGTCACCCACACCTGGCTAATTTTTTTTTTGGTAGAGACATGGTCTCATTATGTTGCCCAGGCTGGACTTGAACTCCTGGGCTCAAGCAATCCTCCCAAAGTGCTAGGATTACAGGCATGAGCCACCATGTCTGGCCACAAACATTGTTTAATGTAGAAAAAAAGGGGGCCCAAGTGATCTTCCTGCTTCCACCTCCGGGGTTTCTGAGACTACAGGCCTGCGCCACCACATCTGGTTAAGATTTTGGCTTTTACTCTGAGTAGGATGCGAAGCCACTAGAGGGTTCTGAGCTGAGGAGAAACATGATCTGACACATTTTTAAAGAATCCCTCTGGCTGCTGCAAGGAAAAGAGACTGAAGGGGCAAGGATAGAAGCAGAGAGAAGCGAAGAGGCAGAACGAAGCAATCCTGGTGAAGGAGAGAGATGGGAGGGGGCTTAACCAAGCAGAAGCAGCGAGGTGGGGAGAAGTGGTCTGATTTCAGGCAGATTTTGAAGGTGGGGCCCGCAGGACCTCCTAATGGAACGAGATGTGGGAGCATGAGCAAGAAGCCAGATGGCCACTTAGTAGTGTTTATGACTAAAGCTAGTTTCAGAGTAATGTGAGTAGAGCATGATCCTGCTTTTGCTCAAATAAACATCAAATAAAACACCCTTTCCCTGTGCATAGATCTTTGTGCAGGGTTTATGTGAGTGTATTAGTCGGCTAGGGCTGCCATAACAAAATACCACAGACTGGGTGGCTTACACAACAGAAATTTATTTTCTCAGTACTGGAAGCCAGAAGTCCAAGATCAAAATGCTGTCAGGGCTGCTTTCTGGTAAGGCTTTTCTTCCTGGCCTGCAGACAACTGCTTTTCTCTGTGTCCTCACATAGCCTCTTCTCTGGGCTCATTTGAGGGAGCTGTGGGGGCTTCCTCGTGTCTGTCTTCCTGTAAGGTCATCAGCCCTTTTGGTTTTAGGCTGCACCCTCATGACTTCACAACCTTTATCCCCTCCTTGTAGACCCTGCCTAAAAATTCAGGCATGTCAGGGGTTAGGAGACCCACAGGTTGTTAGCACTGAGGGACTGTGGGCCAGGTGATTGTGTTTTGGGGGTTTTTTTTCCTCTTAGAATGGTTTCACTGGTTGCTGCAAGCACATGTCAATTTTTTTGTTTTTTGTTTTTTGAGTTGGAGTCTCACTCTGTTGCCCACGCTGGAGTACAGTGGTACGCTCATGGCCACTGCAGCCTCAACCTGACCTTCTAGGCTCAGGTGATCCTTCTGCCTCACCCTTTCAAGTAGCTGGAACTACAGGCATGCACCACCACACCCGGCTAATTTTTTGATTTATTGTAGAGATGAGGTCTCGCCAAGTTGTCCAGGCTGGTCTCAAACCCATGAGCTCAGGTGATCCTTTCATCTCGGCCTCCCAAAGTGCTGGGATTATAGGCATGAGCCACTGCGCCCAGTGCACATGTCAATTTTAATTTTTTTTTTTTGACAAGACAATTAACAAAAAAACTTTTTTTTTTTTTTTGAGTTGAGGTCTCACTCTGTTGCTCAGGCTATAGTGCAGTAGTATGATCACAGCTCATTGCAGCCTCAACCTCCTAGGCTCAGGCAATCCTCCCACCTCAGCTTCCCAGGTAGCTGGGACTACAAGCATGTGCCACCATGCCCAGCTAATTTTTTTTTGGGGGGGGGGGTAGAGACAAGGTCTCGCTATGTTGCCCAGGCTGGTCTCGAACTCCTGGGCTCAAGCAATCCTCTTGCCTCGGCCTCACAAAGTGTTGGCATTATAGGCATGAACCACCACACCCAGTCTTAATAAAGAAAAAAAGCCAACTTGACTCAGAATTCATTCCTGCACATACTTTTAAGGCCATCATTTGCCTGTGGCTCTGTGCTCCTGTTGTCTCCTGGTTCTCTCATTGCCTTGGCAGGGAAGCAGGGATACTCAGGACAGCTCGGCATTCAGCGGAGGGGTCAAAAGGCAGGGAGAAAGGAAGTGGGCACGATTTACCTCTCAGAATCAGCTGTGGAGCAGCTTTGATAACACCCCTTCCAGGCAGGCAACTTACAGGGGAGGGCGTGAGAAGTGGCAGGAAGAAAGCCTCAGTGATCTCCAGCCCCAGAGGTCAGTGGAATATCCCCTCTCCTCTTCCTGTTGCAGGGGAGGGGGTGGCAAACCCATAGAGCCCTAACAGAGCTGGCTGACCACGGAGTTTGGCCCAGAGGCCCATGCCTGTGGCTTGAGAAGACTCACTTGACCTAGAAACCGTAGCACCTAAAACCCCCATTTTATTGAATCATTTTGGGGTTCTCTTGGAAAGTTCTCTGGCCTTCCCCTCTCATAGATCCCACAGTTGAGGGAATTAATATCAGGCAGCCAGCCCAGCACAGTGACTCACACCTATAATTCCAGCACTTTGGGATGCCAAGGTGAAAGGATTGCCTGAATCCAGGGATTTGAGACCAGCCTGGGCAACATGGCGAGACCTCGTCACTACAATAAATAAATAAATAAATAAATAATTATCTGGGTGTGGTGGCGCACACCTGTTGTTCCAGCTACTTGGAAGGCTGAGGTGGAAAGACTGCCTGAGCACAGCAGGTCAAGGCTGCAGTGGCTGTGAGTATGCCACTGAGCTCCAACCTGGGCAACAGACTATGACTCAAAAAAAAAAAAAAATTAGGCAGCCTTAGGCAATCCTGCCACACTTCCCCATGGAAGACTCAGAGTTGGGCTATAGCCAGGACTCCAG
This sequence comes from Tarsius wallacei, assembly GCA_963574415.1. Taxonomy (NCBI): domain Eukaryota; kingdom Metazoa; phylum Chordata; class Mammalia; order Primates; family Tarsiidae; genus Tarsius; species Tarsius wallacei. The sequence continues at coordinate 6,052 of CAUYQG010261946.1, forward strand.
TTAGTATCCATGCACTCCCCACCCAACCCCCCTGGGTCCTCTCAAGTTCTGGTGGGCATAGCAGGTTCTCCTCGTCTGCCCAGTCAGAAGGGAGAGGACTTGTGTCTTTCAATTCTCCAGTTTCCTGCGGCAGCAACTCTGACTGTAGCAGTGGGGTTTTGAGTCCCGATTCTGCCACTCATGTACTTGGTGACCTTGACCTCATTCATCCCAGTTGATTTTTATTGGAGATGTGAATATCTCCCTCATAGAAAGGTGGTGAACATTCAGTGGAAGAATGTAGACAATCTGCTTGTTTCTTCCTCTATGGATCAGAGGCAGGGACCTGCCCTACAGACATGCTCCATCAGCAATCTCCGCATAGCCAATCCTGCTGTGCCACGCCCCTAGCACTCACTCCACACACAGGGTCTCTGGAGCCACACAGGGAGGAGGACCCCATTTTAGAGTGGAGGGAAACTACGGATCAGAGAAGAGAGTGAATTTGTCCAAGATCACGCTGCTCAAGAGGCGTGGAGCTGGAGGCCGGACCCAGCTCTTCCCACCCCAAGGCTTGAGTTCTTATGTTCACCCTATACCCTCACAGGGCTGCTGAGAAGCCCACGTGATTTTATGTGTATGAAATCACCTGAAGCCGGGCTCGGTGGCTCAGCCTGTAATCCCGTGCCTTTGGGAGGCTGAGATGAGTGGATTGCCTGAGCCTGAGGGTTCGAGACCCAACTGGGCAACTTGGCAAGACCTCATCTCTACAATAAATCAAAAATTAGCCGGGTGTGGTAGCGCGAGACTGTAGTTCCAGCTACTTGGAAGGTTGAGGCGGAAGGATCACCGGAGCCCAGCAGGTTGAAACTGCGGTGGCTGGGAGCGGCCACTGCACTCCAGTCCGGGTGACAGAGTGAGACTCCAACTCAAAAAAAAAAGAAATCACCTGAGAGACACACTCGGTAAACATGAGGTACTGGTGTCTTTATCTCTCAGATAGTTCATCCCCCACCGCACAAAGCCCTGTGACTGGCACACAAATTCATCAGATCCCTGCTTTTATGGCCATCACTAAGCCTAACAGTGTAGCTGCCCAGCTCGGTGGGTGAAGGCTCACTGGGGCCTTTGCTTCTGTGCCCCATTTACATTGAGGATGCCCCACCCTTGAGGATGAACAACTGGAGGGCTCCACAGGCAGAGGCTGGAACCCCAGGTAACTGCTGAGTGATCTCAGACCAGTCATCTCTTGGGCCTCAGTGACACCACTATAAAAGGAAGACAGAACCTGTCATGGGTTGAAGGTCTGTCCTAGTCCATTTTGTGTTGCAAGAGAGGAATACTTGAGGCTGGGTAATTTATAAAGAAAAGAGGTTTACTTAGCTCACGGCTCTGCTGTCTGGAAAATTAGGCATCTGGTGAGGGCCTCAGGCGGTTTCCACTCATGGCAAGGAGGCAGGGGAGCTGGTACATGCAGAGATCACATGGTAAGAGATGAAGCAAGAATGCTGGGGAAACTGCCAGGCTTTTTCTAACAACCTGCTCTAGCACAATAAGTAGAGGGAGAATTCACTCAGTTCCCTCCTTCCAGGAAGGACATTAACCTATGTATGAGGGACCCGTGGCATGACCAAAACACTTCCCATAAGGTTCCATCTCCAATCCTGGGGAACAAATTTCAACATGAAGCTTGTAGGGACGAACATCCAAACTATAGCAGGGTCTTTCTGGCTGTAAAGATGTGTAATTTCTCAGAGAAGCTGCCATAGGCTTTCTCACCTGAGAACAGAGGCCTTGAGCCTCAAGGCTTCTGGAAAGCGCACGACAAAATTCCAGAATTCCACAAATCCCTCATGGTCTGGCCCTGCCTTCCTTGTCAAACTCTTCTCTGGGTACACATCCTATTCCTTATGTTCTAGCGAGAAAGCTCTTCCCAGTTCAGGGACTCTCTTCATGCTATCCCTCTGACTGAACACCCTAAACTCTTTATCTTTTGTGGTACCTTTTTGGAATGAAGGGATCCAGAATATACCACTATGAAGAGGGCTTTTCTTTGAACTCCCATTATCTGCCTAAACGCAGAGCCTCCAAAAAAGAATTCAGCTATCATAAATCCCTTCCCAGGAGTTTCCCAACCAGGGAAAAATTGACTCCTATCACCAGAGAGAAGTCACAGGATACAAGACACACCTAAATAGACATTGTCACAAAACTATTAATATCATTCATATATTCTCCTAAGGATCCATTTAGCTTTTCTTAGACTCATTTGTTTTCCCATAAGTCCCTATTTTTTCCCTCCACTTTCCCTAGTAAGAGGGCAGTTATGCCCCAAATTTTAACCACTCTGAGTCACATTTTTCTATGAACTCCAACATGTGTGCAAGAGGGAGACTCCCAAAAACGAACTATTGTTTAGAAGGCAAGTCCCTTGTAGTACAGGCTTCCCCTGCCAGGCAAGTGTTCTAGGAACCCATTGGCATCAGTGTACCAGCTAGAGTTCTTGTGATAGGCTATGTTTGGCTTCAGTGAATTTTTTTTTTTAAGATTCTTTCAACACTTTTGCCCATTTCATGATGAATAATTTACAAGCACACCTGCCCACACTTGGTGAGTGTTCAGCAGTTTTTGACTAAAAAAAGGCATAACTCCCATGATCCACACTCCCTATTCACCTGATCTCACCCCAGCCACTTTTTTTTGTATTCCTGGATGAAAAAATTCCTCAAAGGAAAGCATTTTGCTGATGTGGAAGAGGTGAAACAAAAAGCAGCTGAAACACTAAAAGGCATCCATATTGACTAGTTCAAACACTGGTTTGAGCAGTGGAAAAAGCATCCTGATACGTGTATTGCATCAAATGAAGTTTACTCTGAAAGTGACTGAAGTTCAAACATGTCAGAATAAATATTCTTTTTTTTTTTTTTTTTTTTTGAGTTGGAGTCTCACTCTGTCTCCCAGACTGGAGTGCAGTGGCCGCTCCCGGCCACCGCAGCCTCGACCTGCTGGGCTCCAGCGATCCTTCCGCCTCAGCCTTCCAAGTAGCCAGAATTACAGGCACGCACTACCACGCCCGGCTGATTTTTGATTTTTTATTGTAGAGATGAGGTCTCGCCAAGTTGCCCAGGCGGGTCTTGAACCCGCAGACTCAGGCAATCCACTCACCTCAGCCTCCCAAGGCGCGGGATTACAGGCTGAGCCACCAAGCCCGACCACATTTTTTAATAAATAAATTCTGATGTTTTTAGGTACCCTGCAAGAATACAAATAAAATTCTATCTTTTGTCAGTTTAATCCACAGGCCCCCAACATTAAACCTAAGAGAGCAAAGTTGTCACCTCCTTAAAGAGGCCTTCCCTGACTATTCAATCTCAATTAAGCCTCCTCCTCCCTTTTGTTTTCTATAGCATTTATCATAATTTATTATTACTCTATTTATGTCTGCTTACTAGGTTTTGTCAGTCGTTCACTAGAATGTAAGTTGCATGTGATACAGAGACCTGCTATTGTCTGACCATATTGCCACAAATCCTAGAGAAGGTCATGGCATTTATGCAAGTGCTCCTGCACATACCCACATTCCTGAGAGTTAACAAAAGATGCACATCTCTTATCGCCTATGCACCTCAGTATGTAACTTCAAAGGATTCTTAACTTCCCTGCAGACTGTGCCCAATTAACTGAGATGTCAATTCCCATTTAATTCCTTTTCTTAGTAGTCACAGGTTTGAATAATATAGTATGAAGGTAATCATAAGTTGTGATTTGAATAACCTGTGTAACAATGTAATCATAAGTAGAGTGATTTGTATAACTTTTGCATATAACAACATGTAAAAATGCATGATGTAACACCAGGTGCGGTGGCTCAAGCCTGTGTAATCCCAGCATTTTGGGAGGCAGAGGCAAGAGGATTGCCTGAACCCAGGGTCCAAGACAAGCCTGGGCAACTTGGTCAGACCTTGTCTCTACAAAAAATCCGAAAATTAGTTGGGTGTGGTGCTGCGTGCCTGTGGTTCCAGCTACTTGGAAGGCTGAGGGGGAAGGATCGCCTGAGCCCACCCGGTAGAGGCTGCAGTGGCTGTGAGTGTGCCACTGTACTCCAGCCAGGGCAATAGAGTAAGACTGCAACTAAAAAAAAAAAAATAGCTGGGCGCGGTGGCTCAAGCCTATAATCCCAGCACTTTGGGAAGCCAAGGTGAGAGGATTGCCTGAGTTCAGCACTCGAGACCAGCCTGGACAACTTGGTGAGACCTCATCTCTAAAATAAATTTAAAAATAAACCAGGTGTGGTAGCGCTTACCTGTATTTCCAGCTACTTGGAAGGCTGAGGTGGAAGGATCACCTGAAGTACAGCAGGTCGAGGCTGCAGGGGCTGTGAGTGTGCCACTGCACTCCAGCCTGGGAGACAGAGTGAGACTCTGACTCAAAAAACAAAACAAAACAAAGTATGATGTCTTAGGTCCTGTTAACTCCCTTTATCTCTATGGCAAGCTTGATTAATGCTTCTGCTGGGTGTTACTGATAAAAAGCTGTGAGATACCTCTGGCAACTGGCACCAGGAAACGTGGACCATAAAATGTCATTATTGACAAAATGCTGCTGTAACTTAGGTTTTATACAATGCTCTGATAGTCACATAGTCACTGTATAGGGATCAACCACCCTGAACTTATAAAAAAGGACTGCAAAACTTAAAGGGTGAGCAGAACCATTTTAAAGAGGCCAGAAGCCTGGCTCTACTCCCTGGATTCAAATTCAGAAATAAACCTCTTTCTACCAGTTCCCTGCCTCTTTGATTTATTGATCGAGGGACAGCAGCAGAGCATTACTCAGACCATAACACATGGAGGCATAATTGGAGTGTATTAACTACTCAGTGAATGAGTAGATGAAGAAATCCATCCTTGGCATGGGGATTTATTGCTGAGTCAGCAGCTCAGTTCAGGTTCAACACTCCCTGAGAACTTATTAGGTGCTCTAATGGTGCTCAGTGTTAGAAAGGCACAAAGACCTGCTCCCTGTCCTCGAGGAACTTATAGGGAAAAAAACGCCTATGCTGGGCCCTGTGAGGGGCAAATATGAGAAGGAGGACATTACTCCTCCCTCGAGAAGTTTACTGACCTGGGAGGCAGAGAAGTGGAAAAGGAACTCGAAAACAAACACAAAGCCGGGCTCCGTGGCTCAGCCTGTAATCCTGCGCCTTGGGAGGCTGAGGTGAGTGGATTGCCTGAGCCCGCGGGTTCGAGACCCGCCTGGGCAGGCGAAACCTCGTCTCTACAAGCTTCATGTTGAAATTTGTTCCCCAGGATTGGAGATGGAACCTTATGGGAAGTGTTTTGGTCATGCCACGGGTCCCTCATACATAGGTTAATGTCCTTCCTGGAAGGAGGGAACTGAGT
>CAUYQG010261951.1:0-26174 GCA_963574415.1 Tarsius wallacei
CAATAACTTTTTCTTTACCCAAAGATAAAGAAAATATTGAAAGGAAGACATTTGATGACATTCAGGACACCAAGAGTAATAAGATGACAGCTCGTATTGCCATTTCAGGGAAAGCATTTCAAAATTACTTTGACAGGTGGACTAGGTGCTGGCATCTGCGCATAGCTTCCCAAGGAGAGTACTTTGAAAGTGGCCATGGTGATATTCAGCAATGAGGCATGGAACACTTTTTCTAGGACGAGTTCGCAAATTTAATTGTCAGACCTCATATATTCACACAATGCTAGGTATGCATATACTATATGCACACATATACAATGTATTTGCAGTCACATACTCTATCCATCTGTCTTACATGCGAAACACATGCATGTTCAACTCACACACAGTGCACCAAGCCCTGGTCTAGGTCCTGACAGGTATTGACCTGCTCATTTTTCTTCTTGACTCTGCAGAGTGGGTTTTGTTTCCTCATTTTATAGGTGGAGAAAGCCAAACTCAGAAGGTTGGGACTTGTCTGAGGTCCCACAGCTAGAGAGGGTCTCAGTAGTCCAAGCAGGTTCTGGCTTCCGTGCTGGGCTCTTGGGCACCCTGCTGAGCTCCCCATGTAATAACATCTATGGGAACGGGAACGACGCTGTGAGACCAAACAGAAAACTCATCAGATCTCTAGCAGCCTTTGGGGCAGTGTTTTCCGCAATTTTAAAGGCAGAATCACCTCCTGAGATCGTTCATTGGCAGGAGCATCTGCCCAGGTAAGACTGTGGATGACTCTGAAGGCCCCGTTCCTAAGACAGCCTCATTGTCCTCAAGACAACAGGGTAAGTCTCACCTCTCTATCATGTTTCACTTCTGTAGAAATGCTAGCCTATGCAACCAAACAAGATAGATGTATTGTGAACATGGAGAGAATGGTATGATATTTATTTGAGGCAATTTAATTTTAAATTAATTTTAATAAAAATAACATACAGCTAAGCAAATGCAAGGGAATTAACTTAAAATTATCAGAATTAGCATGAGAGTTCAGTAAGATAAGCAGAGTAGATATTCAAAAGCTAACAAAAATTGTACAGGTTAATAACAGCAACTGAGGATGTAATGAAATAATCCCACTCACAATTATAACAATTGATTAATTAGTAACTAGGGGAAGACGTAGCTGGAAAAATATAAAAACTATAATACAATGCTAAACTGTTCTGGAGAACTTTTTAAAAATCTTGTATTATTTTTCATGATTCTGGATAGAAGATATCTTTAAGTTACATTACGTTTGATGTAATGTCAAACTAAATTTCAACATCTTTTTTAATTTCCCCGAATGATTCTGAAGTTCACTTGCAAGTACACACTTGAGAATTGCTATGATGATTTTTGAACAGACGACTAATGAGAATGAAGGAAAATTTTTATAAGCAGTCCAAAGAATGTAATATAAGGTAAAATAATCAAAACAGTGTCTGTTAGCACTGGGATTGGCAAATCTGTCAATACAACATAATAAAAATTCAGCAACAGTATAGAGAACTTGATAAACTTGACATTACAAATTAGTATGGAAAGGATATTTGTTGAAAACATTACATGCAAATGACTGGATAATTGTTTGGAAGATAAATATAGATGGTCATTACACTTCCAATTTAAAATGAACCTTTAGATTAAAAACATAAATGCCAAAAAAAAGCCCAGTAGTGTTTTGAGAGCAATTAAAAGCAAATATTTATTTCATCTTTGGATGAATGCAATAGAATTAAGCTTGTCATCAGACTCAGAACCAATTAAGCAGTTTTATTGATTTTGCTACCTAAAAATTGTTTAAAAGTCTATGGAAAAATAATATGAGAATTGAGCTTAAAAGAAAAAGTAATAAGTATGGCAGGTAAGAATTAATACCTTAATGTATGAAGAGACCATGGTGATTTAAAAAAATGGTGTGGGCCATTGCCTTTCTAGACCCTGGTGTGGCTGTGTGCTCTTTGAGCTATGGCCAGGCCATGTTTTCCTAAGCTTTGTCCCCCTTCCCTACCTTGGGGAGATGAATCTCCTCTTTCTTTCTCTATCCAATTTACTTTCTAAATAAACTATATTTTCCAATCTAAAAAAAAAATAATGTGAGGAAAGAGTATGAACAGATAAGGTGCTGAAGGGAAAACATAAATGGCCAGCAATCAAGTCAAAACACTGCAGCTCACTGGCAATCCAGTAACATTCATGTTTGAACATACTACCATGCCGAGTGGCTCAAAGCAACACAAACGTATCATCCTCCAGTTCTGTGGGTTAAAATGTGGCCCGGGCTCCCTACCTAACACCTAGGACACGTTTCTTTCTGTGGTCTAGGAGAGAATCTGTGTCTGTGACTTTCAGGCTTCCAGAGGCGTTTCGAACACCTTGCCCCATCGTCGTCTCCATAAATATGTAGATGCTTCTCGACTTATAACGGGGTTTATATTCCACAATAAAATGAACCAAGTTCATTCACTCAGCTGTCTTTCCGGTTCTCACTCCCGCCAGCATCTTCTTCAGACCACAACCTGGAAACCCTCTCCACTCAAGACGAGGCTTCCCTTGGAAAGTCAGGATAATCCATTTCAAAGTCCTCAACCCAATCACAGCTGCAAAGTGGCCTTTTCCATGTAATCAGGAATTCACTGTTTCCAGGAATTTGAATGTAGACATTTTTGTGGAGCTGTCATTTGATCTTCCATAGGTATGTAAGAAATTCAATAAGCCTCTACTGTATATATGATGTTATAATTTTATATATAATGTGCAATTTGCACAAATCATTTATATAAGCATAATAAAGATATTGAATATCCTAATGCATTCTTTGCCAACTGTTGAGCTGACATGATTTTTTTTTCCTTGAACCTATTCTTGTGGTGAATTTTTTTTGTGTTTGAGTTGGTGTCTCACTCTTGTCGCCCTGGCTGGAGTGCAGTGGCACACTCCTGGCCACCACAGCCTCAACCTGCTGGGCTCGGGCAATCCTTCCGCCTCAGCCTTCCAAGTAGCTGGAACTACAGATGCATGCCACCACACCCGGCTTGTTTTTGTGATTTATTGTAGAGATGAGCTCTCACCAAGTTGTCCAGGCTGGTCTCGGACCCCCAGGCTCAGGCAATCCTCTTGATAGACAACTTGACATTGTGTATTATGATTTCTATATTTCCTGTGTTTAGTTTGATAACATCTTGTGATTTCTGCATCTATGTCCACAAGTGAAATAGACTTATAGTGTCTTCTTTTGTATTATCCCTGTTATGTTTGGTATCAAAGTTATGCTAGCCTCATAAAATGAATGGAAGACGGCTTCTCTTCCTCCTCTTCCTCTTTCTTCCTCTTCCTCTGAGAAGTCTGTAAGATAGAAATTATTTTTTTGTATCTGTATCCTAGCACTCGCTGTTTAAACCATTGTGCTACGATTTCTCTTTGTGAGAAAATATTTATTTACAAATTTCAGTTATTTTATGTGTATATCACCAATCAGGTAGCTTTTTTGTCATTCTGAGAAGTCTACATTTTTCTACTTTGTAGTTCTAAGATTTCAAATTTTTTTTCAAATTAACTGGATTGCATCTATTTATATATCCTTTATTATCTCTTCTAATTAATGACTATATTCCTGCTTTCCAAACAAAATCTTTATAATCACTTTATGTAATCACTTTATATCTCAGCAAAATGGATGTAGTATAACAGTCCTAACTTCATATAATTATTAAAATTTAATGATTTAATATATGTAGGAATCATAGCACACTGCCTGCACATGGTAGATACTATATGAGTGATTGCTATTAATATTATCCAACTTTGATACTTTCTTAATTTCATAGTAATTTCTTCTCTCAGTCATGAGATATTTAGAAGTGTTTTTCTTAATTTCCAAATATATGGTGTTTTTATATGTAACATATAATTTGTATAAAGCATTTATATATACATAATAAAGGTATATTGAATATCCTAATGCATTCTTTGCCATCTGTTGAGATGACATGTTTTTTTCCATGAAACTATTAATGTGGTGAGTTATCATTGACTCATTTTTCTAATAATTGAAAAGTATTTTATTCCTAGAATAAATAATTTGACATTGTGTATTATGTGTATTACAAATAAATTATTAAATACACAAAATAATAAAATAAATACATGTGTAGATGCTTCTTGACTTATGATGGGGTTTATATCCCATAGAAAAATTGAAAAATTGGAAGTTGAGCCATTGCAAGTTGGGTTACCATCTATGTGTGTTTTCAGTACATATTTATATATTCACTATTAATTTTTAAATTAACTTCATGGTGGCCAGAAAAAAAAGGTATCCTCTAGAGTGTAATCTTCTGAAATTTGTCAAGGCTTGCAGTATGTGGGGGGCGTCAATATGTGATCAAGCTACTTTAATGTTGAACCTTAAGGTTGATGTGTGCTTTATGTTATATGTGTGTTTGGAAATAATTTGTACTTTTTTTTACTGGAGGTCATATATTATGTATATACCTTAGATCAGTCTTATTAATTATGTCGTTCATATATTCTATTTTTTAAATATATTTTTCCATTAATTATTGTAAAATACATGTTAAAATCTTCTACTATAAATGTAGATTTCTTCATTTGCCTTCATAATCAAATTTATCTTTGCTTTATGTATTTTTAGTCCATGTTATTAAGTCCATATAAGTTTAGATTTGTATATCACCTTTCTGGAGTGACTCTTTTTACCAATATGTAGTGACTACTTTCATGTCTAATGCCTTTTTAATATCATTGGAACAGCCATTTATGCTTTTGTAATTTTTTTTGGCATATCTTTTTTCATACTTTGTTTTCCATATTTTTTATCCTTATGTTTTTAATAGTCTCCTACAAAGGATTTTTTTCCTTAATCCAGTTTGATAACCTTAGGTTTTTATTAGCGATTTGGTCTATTTGCAGTAGGTGTGTTTAATAATTTATTTAGCTTTATTTCTATTGTATTATTTGTTGATATGTTTCCTTTTTTTGCTTTATTTGGATTGGTTGAACACTTTTTCCTCATTTTCTTGTTTCTTCCAGTAATAAGGAAGTTGTTTTTGTCATCACAGACTCAGATGTGCTTGGGCTGATCAACCAAACCAATAAACTTTTAAGAATGGAAGGTGTCACTGCTCAAAGTCACATTAGGACAATGGAAGCAATCCCAACCCTCCTGTGCATATCATAAAAAATGGCCACTCTAAATACACTGCAGTATCAAATAACCTTAGACATTTCTATAACTTAATAACAAAAAGAAGTATATTTCTCACATATGCTAGCCATACCCAACAAGAAAGAATACAGAGTAATGGAAGAAGAAAAGTGTTGGGGAAGGTAAGAGGTCATAAAATGTTCCCTTCAGCTATCTGCGTAAAGAGGTGACGTAGACTTCTTTACCGCTTGAATCTGGGTTTGGCCTTGCAACAGAGGGGAAAACAGTGATTCGAGCAGTCCTGAAATCAGCGACTGTGTCCGGGCGCTTCCCTCTCTTCACAGACCTAGGAGTGGTAAGACCTGATACAAGTATGCCAGAGCTATCCCATTGAAAATGTCCCACGGAGTGCAGCCAAGGAGCCAACTGCCATGGTAGGGGGGCCATCTTTACCATCCACTCCTGGCTGTGACACTGTCTCCCCACAGCTCACTCCAAGTGAAACAAGAAGGAAACTCACCCACTTGAGCCCAGGTGAGTTCCAAATTGCCAACCCACAGGACTTCAAACTAAAAAATAATTGTTGGTTTAAGCTAATCAGTTTTGAGGTTGTTTAATAGCAAAGACCAACTGACATGGGTTATGAAGTCTTAAGAAATTCCTTCTTTTTCACCTAATAAGCTTAAATTTAATTTAGCCGGCAATAAAAAATAAACATGTTGCCCTTCTCTCAGTAAATTTGTGTTAACCTAGTGAAAGTCATTTCAATTAGTATTGTTATTTTCTTTAATTCCTTAACCACCTGTAGCAAGTTAATTCTGTCAACGTAAGATTGTGTAATCTGAGAGTAGAGTTATGGAAGTAATTAACCATCAACTCCTTCAATGGTCTGATTCCATTAAATCACAGTATTCACATTTGCCTATCATTTTCAATAAATGAAGGAATATTCAGTAGATGCCTGTTTCAGGTTCCATTCTGCAGGCTCCAGGGAGAAAGCACACTAAGCTTGAGACCTGAGCCAAGCCCTCCAAGAAACAGTGGCTCCTCTGGGCACAAATAAACTGTATGACATAAGGGTCAGTGGGCAGGCAGGAAATGTCCCCGACCCCATGCTAGAAATGAAGTGGAAATTTTCATCTTGAGACCGAAGATAACTAAATACCAAAGAGAGTGAGAAAGGGATTCAGACTGAATGACCCCAAAATAAGCTCGTGTGAAGGTAAACTCAGAGAGGCCTACCAGAATGCTCTTTCTCCTTCAATCAGGCATCGCCTGGGATGGTGGCAGGTTAGAAAGATGGAGAAATTGTTGCATAGAATTGAGACAGGCTTGACCACTAGGTTGAGTATCACATTTTATCATTTCTGCGTCTGAGGAAGACACACGACAGCCAAGTACTATGTATAACTAAAAGTCACTTTGGGAAAAACTGAAGGATGTCCTTATCCTGGTTCTCAGAGAGATCAGAGTTGCTTTGCGTGCCCCTGTGCTCAAAGGTTGCCTTAAGGGTCAACAAGGGCTTCTGTAGCCACAGAAGATTATCCTGGGGTGTATGTCCCAAGCAAGGCTGGCTCTCTGGATTTTGCCCCAAGACCTCATGGTGGGTAGAGAGAGCTCTGGATTGTGAGTGAAGAAAGCCTAAGATGCCACTGCACGTGATCTGTCTTCCATCTTCCACCCGTTCTGCCTTAAAGGGACAGGACTCAGACTCCAAGGTAATAGACAAAAATCCATGAAGCTTCTTTAATTATGTCATCTCATTCTCTTCTACAATGCCTGTAAGTAGCAGGCTCTGCCCTTCTGGAGTGTGAGGAGAGTGAGGATCCTGCACACTCGGCTACTCAATGCCCAGATGAGCAACATTCAGCAGCTGCACCTGCCCCTCCAGGAAGAGAAGCTTCATTGCCTGGCAACGAGGTAAGCCCATTTTGAAGGACAAAAGATGAAATTCACAAACACACTGAATTTTCAGTAAGAATGAGGACAAAAGGACCGTCAGCATATAAGGCTCAGGCAAAAATTTTGTGTGTGTATTGCTTTCCCTCAAGATCATAATTTTACATTAGCTGTTTCCCTCACTTCTAAAACGAGGAAGCTGTATTATTTTGAAGTTTTAAAACACATTTACAACATGCTCAGAAAGGTGTCAGGAGCTTAAAAACTAGATGTTAGAATCTTAGAACCTTTCAAACTTCTATTATAGGAACTGTGATTACCCTGCTCATTTGGCCTAGTTGATGATATTGGTCATATACCTACTGGCCACATGTTGACCAACAGCCACACCAATCTGCCATAGCTCATGGGAGAAGGCTGGATCTGGAACACTGTTCTCTCTTTCTTTCTTTTTTTTGAGTCATAGTCTCACTCTGTCCCCCAGGCTGGAGTGTAGCGGCACGCTCACGGCCACCGCAGCCTCAACCTGCTGGGCTCAGTTGATCTTTCCAACTCAGCCTTCCAAGTAGCTGGAATTACAGGCGTGCCTCACCATGCCCAGCTAATTTTTTTTTTTGAGTTGGAGTCTCACTCTGTCACCCAGACTGGAGTGCAGTGGCCGCTCCCTGCCACCGCAGCCTTGACCTGCTGGGCTCCGGCAATCCTTCTGCCTCAGCCTTCCAAGTAGCTGGAACTACAGGCGCGTGCTACCACGCCCGGCTAATTTTTGATTTATTGTAGAGATGAGGTCTCGCCAAGTTGCCTAGGCGGGTCTCGAACCCGCGGTCTCAGGCAATCCACTCACCTCAGCCTCCCAAGGCGCGGGATTACAGGCTGAGCCACCGAGCCTGGCTTAATTTTTTTGATTTATTTTAGAGACGAGGTCTCGCCAAGTTGACTAGGCTGATCTCAAACTCTGGGCTCAGGCAATCCTCTCACCTTGGCCCCCCAAAGTGCTGGGATTACAGATGTGAACCACCGTACCTGATCTTTCTTCTTTCATGGAATTTTACCTGAAGACTCTTCTCACCCAAACGTCAGAATAACTAAAAACCACCCCCATGTGTTGATAGATACCAGAGGAATGACAATATCTGAGCATCAAAATGGACTAGAGCTGTGTGACAGTGTGCAGTCGAGAGCAGTTAGGGTATCTATCTTCCCTGGGGCAAGGTGTTTGCTCCTCACGTCATCCCCAGAACTAGTTCATCTTTGAGAATCTCAATAAAATCTTGTTCAGTCATCTGGGTCATGAAGATCTAAATTATGAAATAATATGATCTTAATGCTGCCTGGCCACATGGACCTTTGTGAATACTGGGCTTCTGAAATCAAAAATTGACCCACTAACCCAATATTGATGAGGGAGTCAGGGAAATGAAACAGGTTACCATCATGAGAAGTTAATTTGGCATAACCTCTTTGGAAACCTGGAGTTTTGACCAAAGCTGGATTTAAAATCCAGTAATTCCATTCTTACTAACATTAATTGTGAAAACGTGTACAAAGAGACTGTGAGAAAACAGCATGAGAAAAACAGTCTATCACGTACAAGGGAAAGCCAAAATAAGTTGTGGCTGATTTTTTACCAGAGGGCAGTAAAAGTAGATAGCAATGAGTTATATATTCAGATGCTGAAAGAAAAAATATGTAAACTATCAAGGAATAATTAATTATCCAATCACTATTCTTTTTTATAAATTTTTTATTTTAAAGACGTGTGGTACAATTCATGGTTAGGTATACAAATGTTCACAATGCAGGTACCCTTGTTGATGAGGTGTTGCCCTTCCACTCCTGGCAGTTTCCCATTACTGCCAACCCCTTTCTTATAGTATTATCATAGTTGTTCAAGGTCTTTTTATGAGTGAGAACATGTGATACCCGGTTTTTTGTTTCTGTGTTAGATCACTCAGTATAACCTCTAAGTCCATCCAAGTTGCTGCAAAAGTTCAAAATTTTGTCCTTTTTTACAGCTGTGTAATATTCCATCGTGTGTATGCACCACGTTTTTTTAATCCAGTCCTCTTTCAATGGGCAGCACAGTTTGATCCATCTTTTTGCTATTGTAAATAATGCTGCAATAAACTCAAATCACTCTATGAAATCACTCTATGAAAAAGATACCTGCACACCTGTGTTTATTCTTATGACTATTCTTCAAAATGAAGACAAGACCTGATCAGAACAACAAAGATTGGGAGACCATGCCATTGTCAGACTTGCACTGCAAACAACACTCAAGAAAGTTATGAACTTCTCGTCTTTGAAAGACATGGATTGCATAAGGCGATGATAATAATGCTGTTTATTGGGCTTATTAAATAAATTTACACAATATGTTTGATATAGTTGTATTTGTCTCATCTGATAATAATAGTACAAAGAAAAAGAAAATAAATGAAGCTGTATCACAGTAAAGTTTTTAAATCTTAATAGACTAAAGCGAGTATTAATCTAAAGTAGACTTGATAGGTTAAGATACATGTTATAACTCCTAGAGCAAACTGCAGAAAAGTGCATTTAAAATAGTTTGAAAACCAATAGAATTAGAATAACGCTATATAGTAAAATAGTGCTAAAATTACTTATTTTTTACAAAAAAAGAGTAAAGAACAGAGGCACTGGAAAAGATGAAACATGCAAAAATAAACTAGACATGAATTTAACTTGAAATGTGAGTGGGCAAAATTCAGATTTTTCAGACTAGATAAAAAATAAAATCCAATGACAGGCTGTCTACTAGAGCTATGCTTTAGATTTAAAAACCCAAATAAGTTAAAAGCAAAATGGTGGAACATATACACCCTGCCACAGTAATCATGTAAGCTATAGTAATTCCTAAATACTATCTGTATCTGTAGTTAAAAGAAATATTTACTACAGAAAAAAAGAAACATTTCATAATGATAACAGGGTTAAATAGTCAAGAAGCTTTGAAAAATATAAACATATATCTAATGAAATTGCCCCAAAATACATTAAGTGAAATGCAAGACGAAATAAACAATTCAACCGGAATAGGTGAAGACTTCAAACCTATAGACTTAATAATGGATGGAACACAGCCTGTAATCCCAGCATTTTAGGAGGCTGAGGCCAGTGGATTGTCTGAGCCCAAGGGTTCGAGACCAACCCAGGCAACTTGGCGAGACCTCGTCTCTACAATAAATCAAAAATTAGCCGGGCATGGTAGCATGCGCCAGTAGTTCCAACTCCTTGGAAGGCTGAGGCAGAAAGATCACTAGAGCCCAGCAGGCTGAGGCTGCAGTGGCCGGGAGCATGCCACTGCACTCTAG
This sequence comes from Tarsius wallacei, assembly GCA_963574415.1. NCBI lineage: Eukaryota > Metazoa > Chordata > Mammalia > Primates > Tarsiidae > Tarsius > Tarsius wallacei. The sequence goes on from CAUYQG010261951.1 coordinate 10,426, forward strand.
TCTGGGCAACAGAGTGAGACTCCAACTCAAAAAATAAATAAATAGATAGATAGTAATGGATAGATCAAACTGAAAGAAAATTTAAAAAGATAAATCAAAGACTTGAACAACATGACTAGCTACCTTGATATATGCTTTACAACACCATAGTTATATTACATATGTATAAAATATGTGTATACATGTACGAAATACTTCATTCAACAATAGCAGAATAACACATTTCTAAAAATTTTTTATTTTTAAACTTATTTTCAATATTTTATACATTTAGAGGGTATAAGTGCAAATTTCTTACAAGCATATATTGCATAGTGGTGAAGTTTGGATTTCTATGTTTCCATTACCCAGACAGTAAACATTGTACCCAATAGGTAATTTTTCAGTCCCCCCCAACTCTCCCACATTTTCTGGTCTCTGATGTCTATTATTCTACGCTGTATGCCCACGTGTATTCATTGCTTAGGTCCCACTTGTAAGTGAGGACATGCAGAGAATAACAGTCTTTTAAAGCACATATGAAACATTGTCCAAGATGGAACATGCTGGTCTATGAATTAATCAACAATGAATTTTAAAGAATTGCAATCACGCGAAATATATTTTCAACCATAGCAGGATTAAATTAGAGTTCAATAGTGGGGAGAAATTTGGGAAATCATCAAATATGTAGACATTAGATAAAATACAAATAAATGACCTAAGGGTTAAAGAAGAAATAAAAAGAAACTAGAAAATATTTTGAAATAAATGAAAGCAAAACATAACACTAAAATTTATGAAATGCAACTAACGAAGTATTTAGAGAGAAATGTTAAGCTCTAAATATCTATATTAGAACAAAAATGGCTACAATTAACAGCCTACATTTACATTATGAACCTATAGGAAATAGAAAAAACTAAGCATAAACCGAGCAGAAAGAAGGAAATTACAAAGATCAGGGTCAAAAATTAAAGCATAGAAACAAAACCCCTTAAAGACAAGGAAACAACAAAAAGTTGTATTATACAATAAAAAAAATGAGAGAAGATTATTTGAAAAAATTGACAAATTCATAAACTTTTAACAGGAATAATTGCAAACTAGAAAGAGAGGATACAAATGAATTAAATCAGGATCAAGAGAAGATGTCTTTAATGACACTACAAAATTGAAATAATCGTGAAGGACTATAATGACGACGCTATGTCAATATATCAATGTCAATAATATATATGAATTCCTAGAAATATCGGAATCACCAAAACTTACTAAACAAGAATAGAAAATCAAAGTAGATTAAAGTAATGGAAGTGAGTAGATAATTAAAACCTTTTCACCAAGAAAACTCCACGCACAAATTCACAGACAAATTCTATGAACTTGTAAAAGAAAGAAATAACACTAATCTTACACAAATTATTCCAGAAAATACTGGAGGAAGTAGCACTTCTCAATTCATTCCATGTGGCCAGTATTACACACTAAAGTCAGACAAGCATATCAAAGAGAAAAGTACAATAGGCTAATATTCTCAAACATGGGCACAAAAATGTTTGCAAAATGTTAATAAACCATGTCTAACAACTCAAAAAATTATGTTCATGAATTTTTACCAGGAATGCTAGATCGTTTTAGCATCCAAAACAAATAATATGATATGTAATAGTAATAGGTTAATGAATAAAAGTCACACTCACCCATAATTTAAAAATAACGCAATAAAGTTGAAATATAGAGAAATTATTCTATCTGATAAAAACTTCTATGAAAAATGTGTAGTTAACATCATATTCAACGGTGAAGGACTGAACATTTTTCCTCTAAGTTATGAGCAAACACAAGATACCTATTTTCACCATTTATATTCAAAATCAAACTGAAGATTTAATCTTGTTCTAAAAAATATTAAGCATAGAGGTTGCAAGTAGAGAAAAGAAATTCTTTATTCACAGTTGGCATGATTCTTTATTCAGAAAGTCCTAAGGAATGCATGTGCACCTGTCTGCACACATAAACACACACACACACACGTACACAAACACACACAACTAGAACTAATACTAGAGTTCTAAAAAAACCTCACAATACAAGAGCAATATCTTAAAAGTAATTTGGATGTGTATGTACTAGCAACATAAAAATTGAAAGTAAAATTTAGAAAACTATTCCTATATGAGAAATAATAAAATACGTGAGAATAATTTAACCAAAAAATAAAGGCTAGTACGCCGAGAAGTACAAAACATAGTAAGAGAGAGAATAGTAATAATTGGAGCGATGTCTCATGTTCGTGTCCTGGAATATGCAACATTGTTAAGATGTTGATTCTTTCCTAGCTGATCTACAAATTCATAATAATCCTTATAAAATCTCAGTATGTCTTTTTTTTTGAAGGAGGAATGAATAATATCCCAAATTCATATGAAAATCTGAGGACTGGGACTATTTTTTTAATGAGAAAAGATGTTAGAGGATTTAGACTACTTAATTTTAAAACGGACTAAAAAGGTACAGTAGTCAACATAAGGTGGCATTGGACTGAAGATAGACATATAGGTCAATGGGGAAAAAATTAAAGAAACCATAAACATACCCCGGCATTAGTGAATAGATTGTTAAACAAAGGAGCCAAGGCAATTCAATGGGTATAGTCTTTTTGATTAAAAACAAAAAATAGTTCTGGGACAATTAACAAACAACACTTGAAGGAAAGAAAAGAAGAAAGTAGAAAGAACTTAAACCTTGACCTCTCATCATTCACAAAAATTAACTCACAGTGGACCTTAGCCATAAATGTAAGACTCAAGGCTACAAAATTATTTAGATATAATCCTTGTGTCCTTGAACTGGGAAAAGAGTTCTTAGATAAGACACCCAAAGGGCAGCACACAAAAGAAAAAAGAAATGGAAAAGCGGATTTCAGCATTTAAAAGAGCACACTTTTGCCCTTCAAATCATGGCACTAACGAGTTGAGACAAAACACAGTTGAGACAAAACACAGACAACACAAATAGCATATCCAATAAAGAATTTTTATTCAGAATACATAAAGTACACTCACAATTCAGCAACAAGAATACATCTCAATTTTTTTAAAAAAAGGCTTTTTTAAAGTTTTTAATTATCTACTCAATTCCTTTACTTTAATCTACTTTAATTTTCTATTTCTTCTTTAGTAAGTTTTGGTGATTTCTGTATTTCTAGGAATTTATATATATTATTGACATTGTCTGACATACTGGCATAGCGTCATCATTATATTCCTTCACAATTATTTCAATTTTGTACTGTTAATAATACTTACAATTATTATTTGAAAAGACTTACAAATAAGTAATATGCACATGAAAAGATGTTCATTGTCATTAGTAATTAGGAAAATCTAAATTTAAATCACAGTGAGAAACCACTTTGCTTCCTCTAGAAATGAGTGTAGTCAGAGATTTACTGTATCAAATGCAACCAAGATGTAGAGAAATCAAAACTGTCAGGCATTCCTGTTAGGAATACAAAATGTAAGAACTATTTTTTTTTTTAATGTGGCAGTCTCTCATTTTATTTTATTTTTTTTTGAGTTGCTGTCTCACTCTGTCACCCAGGCTGGAGTGCAGTGGCACACTGACAGCCACCCCAGCGTTGACCTGCTGGGCTCCCGCGATCCCTCTGCCTCAGCCTTCCAAGTAACTGGAACAACAGGCAAGCGCTAACACGCCCGGCTAATTTTTGATTTATTGTAGAGACAAGGTCTTGCCAAGTTGCCCGGGTGGGTTGCGAAGTGGCAGTTTCTTTAAATGTCAGCACAAATTTAATTCACAGTCCAGTCATCCTAGACCCTGGATGCTTAGATTATTAATTTTCAGTTATGCTGCTTTTCTTATATGTGACTTGCAGATCTGAATTTTCCTCTAATTATAGCTTTTTCTGCATCCTTCAATGCTATATTCTTATCATTTAGCTAAAACTAGTTCTAGTTTCCATTAATTTTTTTGACTCATAGAATACTTAGAAATGTGTTCTTCAATTTACAAATATTTGGAGATTTAGCTTCTCGAATTAACTTATACCTTAATTTTGCCATGATCAGAATACATGCTCTAAATGATTTCAGTTCTACAAAAGGATAAATGTTTTGTGTATATTAGAAAGTAATGTGTACCCTGTTGTTCTTGGGTCCCTTGTGTGTCTATCAATTTTGTATTTATCTAATCATTCTACTTATCTAAATTTAAATATAGCCTCAATTTTTAATTTATGAATAAAAACATTATTCATAAAAAATCTTATGAATAAAAAATAGTAAGCCTAAAAAAAAGAAAACATCTACAATGATAATTAAAGATGTTAACACGACTGTCTCAGTAACTCATAGAAGCAGTTTGGAACTATATCTTGCTGTTGAATTAACTATTCTATCATTATGAAATATCTTTATCTCTGGTTATACCTTTAGTCTCTTAAGTCTATTTTGTAAAATATTATAATATTTACAAGAGCTTTCTCAATGCATGGAATATATTCCCCACCCTTTTGCTTTTCAACTACATATACTTTTATATATAACATATGTCTTCATGACAGTTTATAATTAGTTTTTTTAATGAACAGACTGAATTTTATCAAATGGAACATTTTATCCATTTATATTTTATGTGTTTTGTTTTATTTCTTTTTTATGATATTTTTGGACCAATTTAGTACTTTAAAATTTATACATTTTCTCCTTTGTTTTCTTGTTATTTGTATAGCATGTAATAGTTTTATAGAACTTATAAATGACAACTTGTATTCTTTAGTTATCAAAGTCAACTTTAAAATAAGATGTCTAAATTTCCTTATGCAATGGCCTGACAGCAGTATAAATTCATTTAACCCCCCCGCCCCCCCGCCCAGGGCGCACACACACACACACACACACACGTACGCTACTGCTGTTCTATACTTGAATTCTACAAAAGTTTTAAACCACCAAGACATTATTATTATGGTTTTAAGCAATTTTTATTTATATAAAAATAGCACTCGACATTACCCTTAGCATGAGTCTGTTACTATTTTTCTCCAATTTTATTTGATGTCTTTCACCTTTCTTACTGAATATTGTTTTATCTTTGTTTCTTAGCCATGGACTACTAGCTTGAAAGTGTTATTATTATTATTGTTTCAAGACACATAATACATCATTGTGTTTTCCTTTGACTTTGTTGACTCTGTTAAGAAGTCAGCTGAGGCTTAATGCTGTCCTATTTGAAGAAAACACATCAGCTTACCTGGCTGATTTTAAGAGTTCCTTGCCATTTTGATTTTCAGAAATACCACTATAATGTGCCTGTATCTTAGTGCTTTGCTTATTGTGTAGGTTTTTTCTCTTCCATTTATCCGGCCTGAGGTATGTAGTATCATGAACTCTTATCATGAGATCTTTTGCCAGTTTTGGAAAATCTGCAGTTAAAATATTTTTTTAAATGCTTCTGCCAATTCCTTATTGCATGTTCATCTGCACTTGAATGGCACTATTTCTCTTCATGTTTTTCTGTACTTTTTGTGGCTTTAATCTAGATATGTTCTAGTGACCAATCTTTGAGTTAATTAATCTTCTCTTGCTGTGTATTCATTTTACTGTTAAACCCATCTTTTCAATATTTTAGAAATTATATTTTTTCACTTATATATTATTTATTTTCAGGATATTGACTCTTAAAATGCTGGCTGAAGTTGGATATATTCCCATGCCTTTAAACAGTTTTCTTTTTTGTTGGCCTTTAAACAGTTTTCTTTTTTGTTGTTTTCTTTCTTTCTTTCTCTCTCTCTGTTTCTCTGTCTCCCTTTCTCTCCCTTTTCCTCTTTCCTCCTTCTTTTCTTATTTACCTTTTTCCTCCCTTTCTTTCTTTCTTCCTCTTTCTTTTTGTTTACTTTTTAAAAAATTATCCTGCTCTTTCCCTTTTACTAGTCCTGGATTGGAGGGTTAGACTAATGTAAGCAACTCCATGAAAGCCAAGTGGATCAGAAAGACAATAGAAAAATTACTACATTAATTAAATAAATTTTGTAATATTGAAATATAAGGTTAATATACAAGATTAACTTAATTTATATATAACATGTATATATATAAATTGTATATATATATATCTCAGTAAGAAATATAACAAATTATCAAATATACAAAAATGAATTTAGCACAACATGTGCACTGGAACTTAGAGAGCACTTATAGAGAACTAAATAAACAAAAACTATGCTGTGTCCATGACCAGACGGTTTAGCATTGTAAAATTTATATATGGATTTAAAAAGTCAATGATGGAGATGTCAATCTCAAAAATTGACAAGGATAGAGAAATCGTTTGATCAGATATCAAGATTCACTTTAAAGTGACGATAATTAAGACAATGGACATCATCGCAATATGGGAAAAAAACAGAACACGGATGCAGAATCAGGACATGGCTTTTTATTTGTGACATGAGAGATACGACAGTATACGAAAGGAATGAAGTTGGTGATATATTTTAATAAATGGTATCAGAGCCAAATAGGGGAGTTTGATACATACCTCACACAACATAAACAAAATTCTAATTCAGGTAGTGCTGATCTAAGCGTAAGAGGCAAAACAATTAAACAACTAAAAGAAACTAAAAGAGAATGCCTTCATGACCCCAGGATGAGAAAAAACATCTTAAGTAGAATGCAAAATACAGTTAGCAAAAATAATTTTAAAAGACAAATTTGTTTAATTAAACGTAACAATTTCTATTAATCAGTAGTGGGAATCTGCCAGAGGGAGGGAGGGGCACACCTCATCAACAAGGGTGCCTGCATAATGAACATTTGTATACCTAACCCTGAATTGTACCCCACATCTTTAAAGTAAGAAATATTTTTTAAAATAAAATAAAATAAAAAATAGCTATTAAGGAACTGAAAAGGAAACTACAGTGTAGAAGCTGATATTTTTACATAGATAATGGAAGAATACATCTAAAATATACAGAGAACTCTTATACATTAATTTTTTTTTAAATCGAGCAACTCAGTGGAAGAAAAGTAGCAAGAGACTTGAGCAGCTCTTCACAAATGATCAAAAAGGAAAAAAAAGCACTTAGTGGCTATCAGGAAGTGCAAGTTACACACACAATGGAATACTGTACACAGATGCCCTCATAGGAAAGTTGAAAGGAAATAAATCCAACAGTACTGAGTGTTGAAATGAGAAGCAAGGGGAACATTCATGTACTACTGTTGGGGTGTAAATTGATACAATTATTTTTGGAAAATCATTTTGCATATTTGTACAATGGGATCCGATAGCCAGTCCAATTGAAAGAACTATAGCTATTAAAACCAAAATGACTGAATCTCCCAGACATAAGATGGAGTAAGAAAAGCAAGAACCATGGAGTCTGCCGCCATTTATATGAGGTTTCTAAATGTGGTGACCATAAGCTGTGATCCTGGAAAGCAGGACAGTGTCTGCCCCTGTTGGGGAAGGAAGGGTTATGATCTGAGGGACCGTGCACGGGCTCCTTGGCATCCAGAAAGACATTGCTTCTCAGCAGGAGATATACTGAGCTGCACCTTTGGCCTTAGAACATGTGTGTATGTGTATTAAACTCTACATCAAAAAAGCTGAAAGGGAATTACTATTAGTTCTTATTAAATAGAGACTTATTTCTCACTAAATGGTACTATACAATGCTCAAGTCTGCAAATCCAGAGAGGCAGAAGTAGAAATAAGAACAAATCAACAAAGGCAAAACCCATGACTGGTGCTCATGGGAGCCAGAGGCCAGCCTCCTGTTACCTTGGTAATGGCTCCTGGCTGGACACAGAGGGGACCTCCACCCATGGCAGCCAGGGCCTTCACAGCAACACTGCCAGAGGTCGCATGGCACATGCCAGCTGTGAGCTCAGGGAGGTACTTTCCACTGGCCAGTCTGTGTCTAGCCAGGTGCAGCGACACGGGTGCAGCGACACGGGCATTACTCACACCCCAGGGGCAGCAGCTGCTCATCCCTGAGATGTGCCTCATCCCTTGAGCAGGTCTGCTTCGTTCACTTATTTATCTATTATTTATTTGTTTGTTTATTTATGTTTTTATTTAATTTTAGAATTGTAAGGTACGTGTGAGGATTTGCTCCATAAGTAAGTTGTGCATGGGAGAGATTTGGGCTTACAGCAAGTATTCTTCACCTGGTAGTGGACATGGTACCCAGTGGGTGGTTGTGTGCCCCTTCCTCCCCCGTTAGCAATCCCCAGTGTCCATTGTTCTGCCTTTGTGCTAATGTTGGCACAGTGCCCAATATTCATTGTCCCACAAATATTCTGGGCCTGCTTATGGGTAAGAACAGGCGATATTCAGTTTTCTGCTTCTGTTATAGTTTACTTTGAGCAATGGCCTCCAACTGCATCCATGTTGCTGCAAAGAACATGATTTTGTTCTTCTTTATGGCCGTGTAGTATTCCATCGTGTATATGTACCACATTTTCTTTACCAGTCCACTTTCGATGGGCATCTCAGTTGGTTCCATCTTTTCACTATTGTGATTAGTGCTGCGGAGAACACATGTGTACAGGTGTCTTTCTTGTAGAGCGATTTATGTTGCTGTGGGTATATTCTCAGAAGTGAGATGGCTGGGTCTTAAGGTAGCTCAATTTTTAGTTCTTTGAGGAAATGCCACACTGCTTTCTACAAAGGTTAGATGAGTTCGCATTATCACCAGCAGCACAGAAGCACTCCCGTTTCTCCGCCTTGTCATGGGCCAGGCGTTGCGCAAAGCCCCCACATGCCATCCTTGCCTGCCTCTCCAAAGCACTCCCAAGGGCATCATGAGAGCACACGTGGACCAATTATTGTTGCTGCTGTTGATGCTGCTTCTGTGGTTGTGATGGTTTTGCTCAAGATGATTCAGTCAGGAGAAGTCAGGAACTGCACCCTAAATAGAGTTCTTACACCATTTTGTCCCTTAAAAAGAGATCTGGAGTGCCACCACAAGTCTCTCACAGGGACAGGGGAGTCACTGGTTCTGGCCCAGGACTTGCAGGAACATCAAGGGATGAGAGAGTGGCCTTTTGTGGTAGGAAATGACAGACTCCACTATCAGAAGAGAGTTTCTTCCATCACAAATGTAAAGTTATGAATTAAAACCAAACATCAAACCCCCATCTGACAGGGTAGCTACCCCTAGGAGCGTCAGTGATGAAAGAAGACAGAGTGTGGGCCCGAGGGCTTTTGTTGAAGGAAAGAAGTAGCTGGCATGAAGTCCCTTCAACTTGCAACTCAGCAGCAAAAAGGAGGGGTGGGCGCCAAAGACCTGGAGCATTTTCTGAAGGATGAGAGTGGAGCGAAACGTGGTGCTGAGAATGGAGTGCAACGTGGCATCAAGCTCAGTGGTCTTTGTAGTCACAGTGCTAGTCCTTATGCTAGGGACACTCATTTCTAAACCTTTTGTGAGACTGGCAGATGTCAGAATGAGAACTGTTAAGGATTTGAAAGCATTTCATGACTTCACCCCACAATAACTGCTATCTTTATATATTTAAAATAATTTAATCCTAAAAGCAAACCGATGACATTATCAAGATAAACATCTCAGAGGGAAACCCTGGAGAAAGGATCTGGTAGGGTCATTGTCCATTTTCACTGTAGAGTTAGATTGAGTCTCAGAGGCAGGGACAAGGACCCAGGGGGAGTTTGTCTTTTAGGGGCTGATTCTCAGGTAGGGGCTGTCGGAATTGGTCCCCAGGTGATGAAGGGGACTCAATGTGGTGACTCAACTGGGCACCAGTCCCCTCCCTGATCCCCAGGAAGCCCTAACACAGGCTATTAGCATCTGGGGATGTCTTTTGTCTTTGAACTCAGGTTTCAATTTCAACAGACTTAGAGGACACTATTATTTAAGATATTTATCATTAAGACCACCCCACATAAAATGTTATTAATAAAGAAACATCCCCCTCTCTGGTTAAGTAATTTAGCATAAAACACAGGCCATCTTATTCTCATTTATTACAAATAATAAGTCCAAGGGAGAGCAGAATACATGACCAAAAGGTGCATGCTCCATTGGGTGACTTGGGGTGATACATGAGTGTGGCTCAGAAGAACCACTGCCTGTAACATCTCCAAGGACACACAGGGCATCCTCCATCCAACTTACAGTGGAGGGGGGGTCAAAAATGGAATTTATTTATAAAAATTGTGTATTTATTCTTACATGTTTAAACTTCAGTCACCTTCAACGTACTCTCTGTTTGATGCACTACATCTTTCGAGATGTTTTTTCCACTGTTTTTGAACTCATTCATTTTAATACCTTTTAGTGCTTCTGCCATTTTTTGTTTCACCTCTTCCACATCAGCAAAACATTTCCCTTTGAGGACTGATCTCATTCAGGGAAACCAAAAAAAGTCGTTCGGTGTGATTTTGGGTGAATAGAGAGGGTGGGGCATGGGGGTTACGCCATGTTTAGTCAAAAACTGCTGAACACTCAGCACATTGTGTGGGCAGGTGTGCTCATAAATCTCTCATCATGATATGGGCAAACTCATTGAAGGAACCTCAAAAAAAATTCACTGACGCTGAATGCAGCCTCTCATCACAACACTAGCTGGTACACTGATGCCGATGAGTTCCTAGAACACATAACTAGCGGGGAAAGCCCGAACAAGGGACTAACCCTCTGGAAGATAATTCCTGTTTTCTTGGGGTCCCCCCCTCCTACTTTCAAGCCGATCAGCTAGACGGTTCCCTGTGCGTATGGCTGCAGGACCGGTGTTTTGGTGTCTGGGATGAAATGCTAATGATTGCTAGACTTTGACCAGGAAGGTTTAGGGGGCAAGTTTGATAAATTATGCCAAGGGCAAGAAACAGCAAATATTTGTGTTGAAATATCTCGCTTTGATCAAAATTTCCCTCATTTTTGACACCAGAGACAGCATTAAGCAAATATGTTCTAAGGGCATCTCTTTTCAAGGTCTGGTTTTACAGCCAAAACGTCTTTGCAATACTGCCAATGTGTCTGCACACCTACCCCAAGAGTCGATTGGACATCTGTGGAAACAAATCTGATGTTCGGAAGCAACTGTAACGTAAACTCTCTTCAGGAAGCTAGGTGTTCGTAAACACAAGAACATGCAGTGTTCTTTCTCAGGTTTAAAATCAAGTTCAACTGTGGCTTCAAATATTTTCCTTTGCGGCATCCTCCTTAGGCTCTGTTAAGATGATAAATGCTTTCTAGCCTGTGGTGCTTAGTACACGCACCATGCATATTAACGCACGCGTTAGGCCTTCTCATCTTTGCACAGAGTATATTATATTATTAATTACGTTCAATATTCTCCATAATGTAGTATTTCCTTCAACGATTTAACCTGGATGATATTTGCTCCATGACTACCTGGATCCACAGTTTTTAATTTGAATTATAATATATCACTCTGTAAACTGTGTTTTTGCTATTTGTTTATAGTTGAAAATAATGGCACAAATTCATCTCACACAGAGGCGGGGTGTGACATTGTAGCCAAGTCCTGTGGAATACTAGACAAGTCAGACTGTGGAGCCCTGCCTTTGAAATATGATTTAAAACAGAATTCATAATGTTGCAGAATTACATAAAACTGTGTGAAATTGTGCAGATAATCATTTAAATCTCCCTACATGAAAAGATAATTGCTCCAGAAATTAACTGTACCTGGGGTTCATTCATTTGGTCATGGCTAGTTTCTTATGTAGTGATGATTTGATATTAGAGCTAATTAAGATCGGGTCAGAGTTGCTGAAGGTCAGACATTAATGTGTGGGATCATTGAAATGATAATTATAAACAGATTAGGAAGCCACGGTCCTTTATAAGGGGTTATTAGATAATTACTGTGAGAGTGAACGGCTTACTGTAATAATGGATTATCGACTACTTACAGCATTTTAAGGGTGAGAGTGTATTACTTCCTCAAGGACTAAAGAATCGTGTTGTTGGAACCCAGAGCTCAGTCAATAAAGTAGAATCATAGTGGCTATAGCCCGTTCTTTTCCCAAGAGAATTTTTATTTTAGGGGGATGCCTGCCACCACTGATGTCCTAGCCGCGCAGTGGATACAGACGGCGGCTCCTGAGAGGGGTATAGAGGGAAATATAATATCAAGAGTGTCTGTTGTCAGACGCTGGGAACAATGGGGGGGGGTCTTCCTTTCCTCCAGCTGATTATTTATAAGCTTTTCTGAATGTCAGAGCTTCACAGAGGCACAGGGTGGAAGGGAAGTGGCTCACCCTTTCGGCATCTCCAAGCTGGGCTGAATTTTTCCCAGATGGGCTTTTCACCGGGAATACATCAGCAGTTAAGTGATGGACACATCAGTGAGGAAGTCCACATACAGGACCCAGGGTCCTGTGGCCAACACGCTCCTCACTGGAGTCGTGTGTTGGACACACGTGTACAATGCCTTCACCTCAGGTCATCACACAGAGGTAAACTAAGGGAGAAGCGAGGCTTAAGCGTGAAGAGATATTCAGATGCGTTTCTACGTGTGCTCTGACTTGAGCGTGCCTGTGCTTGAAAACCTCTTCTCTCAGCTCAGCTTCTGTAGAAGGGCTGCAATTCCTTCCAAGCCTTCACCCTTTGGGAGCAAATAGCAACACATTTCAAAGAATGATATTTATGATGAGCATCAGAAAAGCAGGTTGGAAACATGAGAAATGTTGCACGTTCATTTGGATGCCACCTTGTGAAAGCAATGAGTCTCTAACAGAGACTCTGGGGATGGCCTGGAATTTGGAGGGGAGGTAGAAAGCCTTCTGTTGTCATGGCTACCTCCTTCACTGGAACGTTCTGAGCAACTGGCACCAAGGGGAAGGGCTGATACTGCAACGGTTGGTGTTGATGGGTAGAGACTGATGGCTTTGGGAGGGCTTCCTGTCGGCAGCACTCAGAGTGTGTGAGCATCCAAATTTCACCTTGGGCACCACGACCCAGAGCTGGACCTCTTGGACCCTAGACTGCATGGAGAGGCTTTGGCCTCAACCTGATTTGCTGGACACACCCCCTTCTTGACCTCCTATCATAAAACACAGGACTCAAGGCACACTCCCTTCTTGACCTCCCATCATAAAATACCCAGAATCCAACTTGACAGAAACCTGGGTTTGGCATTTTTGCTGAAACGGAGTCTGCATCTGGAGATTAAAAGCAAGAATGATAGCCGGGCTCGGTGACTCAGCCTGTAATCCCGCGCCTTGGGATGCTGAGGTGAGTGGATTGCCTGAGCCCGCAGGTTCGAAACCCACCTGGGCAACTCGGTGAGACCTCATCTCTACAATAAATAAAAAAATTAGCCGGGGGTGTTAGCGTGCGCCTGTAGTTTCAGCTACTTGGAAGGCTGAGGTGGAAGGATCGCCGGAGCCCAGCAGGTCGAGCGGCCACTGCACTCCAGTCTGGGCTACAGAGTAGACTCCAACTCAAAAAAAAAAAGCAAGGATGAGGATCTGAAGCATGATAAGTATGAGGGTCCACCTCTCAGGTTACACAGGTCTATTTCATATCTTGGCTTTTGTGAATAACACTGCAATAAACAGAGGAATGCAGATATGCCTTCGACATACTCAGTGCGGGATTGCTGGATCATACAGGTGTTCTAGCTTTTGTTTTTTCTTGAGGAAACTCCAAACTGTTTTTCATAATGGCTGTACTAATTTATATTCCCACCAGCAGTGTATAAAGGTTTCTCTTTCTCCACATCCTTACTAGCAATTGTTATTGTTTGTCTTTTTGAGAATTGCCATTCTCACTGGAGTGAGATACTATCTCACTGTGGTTTTGATTAGCATTTCCCTGGTGATCAGTGGTGTTGAATATTTTTGAAATAAAATTCTCGGACATTTGTATGTCTTCTTTTGCAGAGATGTCTATGTAGATTATTGGCCCATTTTCAATTAGATTATTTGGGTTTTTGTTATTGTGGTTCAGTTGTTTGAGTTCCTTGTATAGTCTAGACTAATCTCTTTTTGGATGCATAATTTGCAGATATTTTCTCCCATTCTGTAGGAGTTCTCTTCACTCTGTTGATTGTCTATTTTCAGTGAAGAAACTTTTTACTTTAATACAATCACACTTGTCTATTTTTGCTTTTTTTTTTAACCTGTGCTTTTGAGGTCTTCTCCATAAAATTTTGGCCCAGACCACTGTTTTGAAGTATGCCCACTATGTTTTCTTCTGGCAGTTTTATGATTCCAGGTCTTACACTTACTTTTTGTTTTATTTTGTATTTTTTGTACTTTTTGTCTCAGTGTTTAAAATTTCTGTTCTAATTTTTATGATTTCTTTCCTTCTATTTTTGGGCTTGCTTCTTTTTTGCTTTTCTAGCTTCTTGAGGTGCACAAAGTTGTTTATTTGAAATCTTTTGAATATTTAGGTATTTACAGCTATTAACTTGCCTATTAGTATTGCTTTTGCTCCATAACATGTCTTTTTGGTATGATGTATTTCTATTTTCATTTGCTCCATTTTTTTTGTAAATTTTCTTCTTTTTTTATTGACTCAATGGTCATTTGGAAGCACTATCTTTTTTTATGTATTTGTACTGTTTCCAAAGTATGTTATTGATTTACAGTTTTACTTCATTGTAATCACAAAATATGCTTGATTTTTAAAATTTTTTGAAAATGATTGCGATTTGTTTTTTGAAAATGATAGCTTAACATATGAATATTTGCTGATGAACAGAATGCGTATTCTTTAGCTATTGTGCGAAATGTTCTACAAATGTCTGTTAGATCCATTTGTTGTCTAGTGCAGTTTAAAGGAATATTTCTTTGTTGATTCTCTGTCTCGATAATCTATCCAATGCAGAGAGTGAAGTGTTGAAGTCCTCAATTATTATTATATAGGAACATATATCTCCCTTTTGATCTAATACTATTTGCTTCATATATTTGAGTATTCTGTATTGGTGCATATATATTTGCAATTGTTATATCTTCTTGATGAATGGATCCCTTAATCATTATGTAATATCCTTTGTCTCTTTTTGATATAAAGACAATTTTATTTGTAAGCACAGGCATATTGTACAGATATTGTGGGTTCAGTTCCAGACCAATGTAATATAGCAAATATACGATAAAGCAAGAAGTAAATATTTTGTGGTTTTCCAGCTCATATAACAGCTATGCTTACATTATACTATAGTCTATTAAATGTGCAATACCATTATGTCTAAAAAATGTTACTGAAAGTACTTTAATGCTAAAAATTGCTGACACAGAAACACAAAGTTAGCACATGCTGATGGAAAAATGAGGCCAATAGACTTGTCCAACACAGAGTTACCACAAACCTCCAATTTGTAAAAAGTGCAATAGCTGCAAAACATGATAAAGCAAAAACCAATAAAACAAGATATGCCTGTATAACTACTACTGCTTGCTTTAGGTTTCTGTTTGCATTCAATATCTTTTTTATCTTTACTATTTCAGTTTATGTATATCTTTACAGGCAATGTGAGTTTCTTGTAGACAGAGTATAGTTGAGTCTTTTTAAAATCCATTCAACCAGTTTATATATATATATATTTGTGTGTGTGTGTGCAGTTTTTAATGGTTTTATTTAAACACAAAATGTGCACGAGCTGTCTATTCATTTTCTTCACTGCGCAGCCTGGCATTAGGATTGGTGACTCTGATGGCCAGCTGGGCTGCTCTTTCTACAATGGCTTTGCGGTTCTTTCTATTGTTTTTCTAGTCTTTGTTTTATTTATTTCTTCACT
>CAUYQG010261961.1:0-39794 GCA_963574415.1 Tarsius wallacei
TGGGAATATAACCAGAGGAACTCAGATCATTCTACAAAAAAGCTACCTGCACACGCATGTTTATTGCAGTACTATTCACAGTAGCAAAAACATGGAACCAACCATGCTGCCCATCGAAACTGGACTGGGTAAAAAAAAAAAATGTGGTACATATACATAATGAAATATTACACAGTCATAAATAAAGACAAACATATGGACTTTGCAGCAACTTGGATGGATTTAGAGTCTATCATACTCAGTGATCTATCACAGAAACAAAGAAGAGAGTACCACATGTTCTCACTCATAAATGGACCCGGAACATTTACCATAATACTATAAGAGAGGAATTGGCAATAGTGGGATACAGCAGGGGTGGGTGGGTGAGGAGGCATAACATCAATAAGGGTAACCTGATCGCAAACCAGACAAAGTGGGAACCAAAGGAAGGTCCAAACTTTACCTATATGATGACCACTTGTACATCTAATCCTGAATTATATCCCATATCTTTAAAATAAAAAAATATAAAAAGGAAAAAAAAAGAAAACCCTAGAGAGTGTGTTAAACATGCCATTGCACTGATAATTTACTCAGTAAAGTCTCAGGATAGAAAATCATTGAACAAAAATTAATTCATTCCTATACCCCAAAATCAAGCAGGTTGAGAACAAAATAAAAAACACAATCCCATTCACAATAACTAAAAATAAAAAAATCAGTATTCATCCTACCAAAGAGGTAAAAGATCTATACAATAAGAACTCTAAAACACTCCTCAAAGAAATTAAAGATAACACAAACAAATGGTAGAACATTCTAAGTTCATGGATTGGAAGAATCAATCTATGTCAAGATGTCCATTCTAACCAAGGCAATCTACAGATTCATCGCAATCCCTATCAAACTGCCAGCATCATTTTTCACAGACCCAGAAAAGACAGTAAATACTAAAATTCATATGGGAACAAAAAAGAACTCGAATAGCTGAAGTAGTCCTCAGCAAAACAAAGCTGGAGGCATCATACCTCCAGACTTCAAACTTTGCTATAAGGCTACAATATCCAAGATAGCATGGTACTGGTATAAAAATAGATACATAGACCAATGGAACAGGACAGAGAATCTGGAAATAAAACCACAGACCTTCAACCAATTCATCTTTGACAAAGCCAACAAAAACAAACATTGGGGAAAGGAAACCATATTTAGAAAATGGTACTAAGGAAACTGGTCAACCACATGCAGAAGAATTAAACTGGATCACTACCCATCATCATATACAAAAATTAACTGAAAATGGGTCAAAAACTTAAATGTGAAACCTCAAACTTATAAGATTTTTCGAAGAAAACTTAGGAAACACCCTCCTGGTCATTGGCCTATGCAATAAATTCATGGCCAAGTTCTCAAAAGCAAATGCAGCATAATCTAAAATTGACAGGTGGGACCCTATCAAACCAAAAATTTTTTGTACAGCAAGAGAAACTAAGAGAGTAAAGAGACAACCCAGGAATGAGAAAAAATATTTGCAAGCTATGTACCTGACAAAGGCCTAACATCCAGGATCTACAAGGAACTCATGTGAATTGACAGGAAAAAACTAAGAACCACAATAAAAAGTGGGCAGAGGACATGAATAGACATTTCTCAAAGGAAGACATACAAGCAGTCAACAAACATGAAAAAGTGCTCAGCTTCACTAATCATCAGAGATATGAAAATCAAAACTACAATGAGATACCACTGCACACTGGTCAGGATGGCTATCACAGAAAAAAAAAGTAAAAAAACAACAACAATTATGCTGCATTTTGCTGTTGGTGAGGCTGCAAAGAAAAGGGAATGCTTCTACACTGTTGGTGGGAATGTAAGTTAGTTCAACCTTTGTGTAAGTCCATGTGACAATTTCTCAAATAACTAAACATTGAGCTACCATTTGAGTCAGTAATCCCATTCCTAGGAATATACGCATAAGAACAAAAATTGCTGCCAAAAAGACATGGTATGCATATGTTTATTGCAGCATTATTCACAATAGCAAAAACATGAAACCAAACGAGTTGCCCATCAAAAGTTGACTGGATAAAAAAAAATGTGGTACATAAACATGATGGAATACTATGCAGCCATAAGAAGAACAAAATCAAGTCCTTTGCAGCAATATGGATGCAGTTGGAGACCATCGTTCTAAGTGAACTATTACAGAAACAAAAAACTGAATAACGTATGTTCTTCTTAAGTGGGCACTAAACATTGAGCATGTGGGCATGAAAATGGAAACAACACATGCTAGGCATGGCTGAAGGAAGAAGAATAAGAGGCACAACCACCCATTGGGTACCAATGTCCAATACTACTGGGGGAGAGGGCTCACTAGAAGCCCAAACCTCACTTTCAGGGAATTTACTTATGTAGTACATCCTCACATATACTCACAATTCTAAATTTTCTTTAAGCTGTTAGAGATTGCAATCAGGTTGGTTTAAACAGAGTCAATTTTATTTCAAATACAAAGAATTATATTAGATTTAAGTCCAAAAATAATAAAGGCAAAAGGAGAAATAAGGTTTAGCAGCAGTCATAGTTTTTTTCTTGAGGTGTTTTTGTGGTTAGTACTTAATGCAAGTAAATATGCCATGCAGTTGCCAAATAAAAGTGAAAACTTTTCAAGGGCGTTCCATGTATCAGGTACTCTACTGTAGTCACTTAATTCTCTCAACAATTGTAAAGGAAGGGATTATTGTTATATTATTTTTCCCAACTTACAGGTAAAAAATTTGAAACACAGAAGTCACATAACTTGACTAATGTTTTAATGGGACAAGTATTGAAAACTGAACAGTCTGATTTGAGCTTCAATTTATGCTGTGACTCCGTTCAGCCTTACTCATCCTCTGAAACCCAACAGTTGTAGAGACTATAGATGCCATATTCCACATCTGCTTGACAAACCTGAGTTGGCTGAGTTGTCTACTGCAAGTGCAGACAGTTCCATCCTGATGAGCTTCCCATCTGTAATACCTGAGACTCTTCTTTGCATGTGGCTTTTTCCATCACCTAGGGAGTTTGGACTGTACCTCCAGAGGCAACCATCAAACACTGGGGGAAAATAACTGGTAGATAAATGCCCCAGAATCCCCATCCTCTGGTGACAAGATTCTAAAGTATGTTCCACACAGTTTGCACAGTATCACCCCAAGCATGACTGAGTTGCAGCTATCCACAATGGTAACTTGTTTTTCTGTCTCATTTCTCCTGCCACCTTCACTCATTTCTGTTTCTTGGAATCATCTCCCTAGTAAATTAATTATACCCTAGACCCAAGATTAGCTTGGCTTCTAGGCAAACTCAAACTAAGATAGCACCGTACACTGTTTCTCAGTCATTCTTAAAGCTTCTAACTTCAAGTCATTAAGTAATCAATAAATTATATTTTTAAGGGTAACATGGGTATCTCTGCTATTAATTAAGCATTCTTTGATTGTTTTATGTTATGAGCTAAACTATAGCTTGACTTGACTTGAGGGTAGAGGGAAAGAAACTAGCATGATTTCCCTCCAGGCCAACTACTCAGCTGAATATGAGAAAATGGCAAAATAATGGGAGACAAATATGAGATAGGAATTTTGAATTTAATCACCATAACTCAAATATTAGTGAGGACTTTGCCCACCTCCTCAGCAATCCATGCACTCCTAGCACCCAATTATAAAACTGGATCATTCTCAAGAATATTTCTAAAAGAAATGAGTTCCTAAATTCATTTTCTTTTTCAATACACCCAGAGGGGGTTATTGGCATTCAGAAATATAATTCCATTTGGGCTAGCATACTAGAAAACCATTTCTTGTTCTTGATTAAATCATGCCACCATTTTTTGTTTGTTTGTTTTTCCTGACTCTTGTTATTGCATTTATAGACCAGAGTCTCACTCTTCTAACTCTAGGAGGATTTTTGAGATGTGGCAAAAAGTACTATAGACAAGCCAGTAATGCTGGGGTGCTATCTGACAAAGAATGAACAATTCAGACTTAGAAACACCTAGGTCTTAGAAACATGGATGGGAAAAATAAAGGTTCCTTAAGAAAGCATACTAAATACATCTTACTTTTTGTTTTATTACAGTGAAAGATAATATTTTAATCAAATATCACACTCAACTGTTATTATTGTACAGATAAAGTGATATATCTAGTAAAAAATAAAACCAGCTATAAAAAAATTATTAGTATTTCTCAAATGCACATCTTTTTCATATGCATGTTGCTTTAAAATGCTTCATATGGTTATTGTTAAAATAAGTTTTATTGAACAGTACAATAAACAACCACAAAAAGCATGCGTAAATTGTTAGTAGATTCTGCTACTTATGGCAGAAGAAATTGGTGGACTGTGTTTCATCAAAACATTTTCTTTCCCACTGAAAAATGGCAAATTTTGTAGTATACAAACAAGAGACATGGTCCTTGTCCCACGTACCAAGTTTATACTTTCCTCCCCATAAAAAAATCAAAGCAAGGAAAATATACAACTTTCTCAATGAATCTGTAACGGAGAAAACTACAACTGAAAATGAGTAAATTGTATAAGATATAATTATTAAAAATTAGCCATTTCTCCCAAGTATCACAAAAGTTAGAAAATACTCAAAGATATCTTTTATATTGATAGTCTCACAAAGTGAAAGTCATGAACATAAATTAATGACAGGAGGCATTTCCATAAATAGCAGTAACTTCTTACCTTTATTTTGATCTCTTTGCTCTGTGCCATTTTGAGCTGTCAATGACCAAAGGCTTAGAATAAAATTGCTGTTATGTTTACCAGCTAGGCCAGAGCACTGAATTTTTTTGTTTTTGTTGTTTATTTTTGGCATTACATTGTTTGCTCTCTTAAAAATGGGTTTAAATTACATTGATATTTGTTAGCTTTATCAATTTATTGATTACTAAGATGTTTGTATTAAAATTTTGGAAAACTGAGAGAAACATAAGGATGGGAATACAAATGTTCCCTATAATTCTACTGAGAGACAACCATGGTTAATATTTGGTTATTCTTTCTCCTTAGGTGTTGTTCCTTTTTGTTGTTGCTAACATAGTTTATAACTCTGCCTTTTAAAATAATATTATATAATAAGAATTTCCCATGCAATAAAAAATCTTGGTAAATTTAGTTTATAGTGAATTCACAGTATTTCAAAGTAAGTTTTTACTCCTTTTTCTAATCACAGATGTTTATGTGCTTTTCAATATTTCATTACTGTGAACAACTCTCCAGTTGTGTACTCATCATTGTTTTTATCTTGAATCTTTTAAGGAGATTTACTAGGACATCAAGAATGAATATTTTAAAACAGAATTATTGGATCACTAAGAATGACACTTTCAGGTTCTATATGCCTACTGCACAATTATTTTTTTCCCAGCAGGAAATGAACTTGTATGTCCTACTATGCATTACGCAACATTAATTCTTATTTATATTTGTATTTGAATGTTTAAAAAGAAGAAAAATATTTTTCAGTCACTTCTATTTGCATACATTTAATTACTAGTAAGACAGAATACTTTATCATACATAAATTTGACATGATTACGGCTTTTGTGAATTATTTCAAGTTAATCTATTAATGAGGTTATAATTTTTTTCTGACCTATTTTAGTGGTCTCTCTAAAAACAATTACTATTATGTGTAGTCATTGTTGAAAATATTTTCCCTACTTTATATTTTCAATTAATTAATGATGCTTTAACTTTAGAGGTTTTTTTCACTACATTACAGGATTGCCATCTCTAATACATTTTTTAATTTAGTCTACTTTGAAGATAAACTCTTGAATTTGTTAAATTTTGAAAATAACCCTATTGAAATGGTGTTTTAAATTTTGTTAAACAATTAATATGGGGAAATTTACATCTTTACAATGTTTAGTTTTTCTAGTCAAGAAAGTTTTATAGGTTTATTTGTTTAATCATGGAAGTCCCATATACATCTTGTTACCATTATCACTAGGTATTTTGTATTTGATGTTGCTGCCATTAACCATGCATACAATCTTACAGAATTCATTATATTTTGAATTCTGTAAGAAAGTACAGTTTTTGGTACATTGATTTTGTATACAGTAACACACTTAACTATACTAGTTGTAAATTTGTATTTTAAAAATATTATTATTTGAATGTTATGTTTAGATTTTTTTTTTAGTCTGACAAGTATAACCATTTAAGTGAAAAACCAAAACTTGTTAGAGTACATTCAGAAACCAACTATACTTGTCTCTCCTGTCTTCCCATCTTTTTCTTTTCTTGTTTGTTTTTTTTTTTTTTTTTTTGAATCAGGTACTTCCTCCATTACCTAGGCTGGGTGGCAGTGGTACAATCACAACTTAACACAGCCTGGAACTCCTGGGCTCAGACAATCCTCCTGCCTCAACTTCTCAAGTAGTTGAAACTACAGGTACATGCCACCACACCCAGGTTATTTTTATTTTTTTACTTTTTGGAGGGATCTCACTATGTTGCCTAGGCTGGTCTCAAACTCCTGGGCTCAAGCAATCCTCCCACCTCAACCTCCCAAAGTGCTAGGATTACATACAGGCATAAGCCACCATGCCTGGTCCTATCTTCTATTTTAAATAACAGTATATTAAATTATATTATACAGCAATCATGTTTCCTACAAATTTTCTGAATTTCTAATAATTACAAATTTCTATATTTTAGAATACCTTTCTGTATTTTGATGAGTTTACAAAATAGCTTGAAATCAACAATTACTCTTATTTTCCAAATATAGTATACAGTATATCAATGGCCACCAAAAAGGGCCAATCCCAGAGCTACAGAGATCCAGGCCAGCACTTTTATTTTCCTTTTTTGTTTCCATTCATTAAATTGAACAGAGTACTGAGACTTAAATAAACTCAGACATTCCAATGTCTGGATTTTTCTTTTTCCAAAGTTAGCAAATGAGAAAAGAAAAACAATTCACAATACAGGGGAAAAAATAATTTAAAGGGGAAAATGTAAATTTATAAATCCAGAGATTAAAAGTTGTATATTTATGATTCTGTGTGTGTGTGTGTGTGAGAGAGAGAGAGAGAGAGAGAGAGAGATAATATTCACTTATTTTCTTTTCCAATTCAAGCTTCATCAATGAGCTGTGTGACAATGGGGAAAACATGTTAAGCTAGAACTCAGGTAGTTATAGACTGGCAATGGAAGCAGTGAGCAACTTGCCAAAACTACTGTGAATTGTCCAGGTGAGGATGGTCAAGAGCAGCTGATCACCAGGGAATGGTCCAGGATGCTGGACAGCTGGTGGAAATCAAGACTCAGCAGGGACATCAGCTGTCAGCACTGGTAGAGAGGTGGAAAAACATCCGTCGATACAAGATCAAAGACCCAGGGAAGGCCTATGCTGAAAAGCCAAAGCTAAGAGGAGATAAGAATAGAACCCAAGTAGGGGCAAAGTAGTTGCAGAACAGAATTTAGTCTGAGCCAAAAGCAGTCAGGAAATTGGGTAGGACAGGAATGAGTCAGGGAGTCTGAGGAGGAACCAGAGTGTCAGGAGACTGAGTCAAACTCCAGATCCTCCATCCAATTCAAAAGTCAAGAGCGAAAGAGGTCAGCCAGAAAAATCTGGAGAGTTGTACCTTTCCCCTCCCAAAAGGGTCTTTAGTGTTGGCTTGTAGAGTCTCCCACCAGGTTTCAAGGGATCTCTGGCCCATGATACTATTAAATTCTAAGTTCTTACTTAGGAAGGGGTTAAATTTGATAATAATCCAAAGTTCTATCCAGTTCCCCAAGTGTTTAGGACTCTAACATTCTATAAATCTAAAAATATACATTAAATTCCAATGGAGAAATTAGAGTATCAAATGTTTTATCCAGGGAAACAGAGTATACTGGACTCTCTCCCACCACCATCATCCCCTCCCTATGCACACATATAAATACCCCACAACCACCACCTAATTCTTTCTACTAAAAGGCAGTGTGGAATGGTTTATAGCCCTCCTGGAAAAAAAAAATACAGATGACATTCCATTCCTTCCTGACTCACTTAAAGATATCATTTGATTCTTAGTCACAAAGAATTCTCTTAACAGGGTAGAAAGAGCCCTGGTCACGAGGAACTTGTTTGCAGTTGCAGTGGTTCCCTTTGCATTCCGTAAGCCAAAGGGATGCTTTCCAGAGCTGTGTTTCTTTTACCTTCCAGGCTGATTTTACAATAACAAATATCCAACATTCAGAAAATGTACCACATAAAATATAGGTATTTTACAAGGGACCATCTATTAGCTGATAATGGCAGAGCTGCCAAGGAATGCATAAGAAAACAAATGTGACCCTCACCAAACGTCACTTCCATTTATCCAAATTAGCCCTTCTATAGTGGATGCCAGATAAACTTACAATGATATGATTCAAAGCATTATGAGGGGTTGGGGGAGGTTACAACAAACCAAATATGTAGGTTGAGGATATATATAAATCATATGAAATGAAGCCTCATAAGATACAAATAGAAGTCAGAAAAAAGCTGGCAGAAGAGATTTTAAAATGTGATCGTATGGGAAAAAGAATATTAAACCAACACAAAACGTTTGAGAGGGAGAAAACAATAAGTTTCTCTATGTATATTAAAAACATGTAGACATGGGAGAGTCGATGGTTGCCAGGTTTAAGGAGGAGTGGAATTCATCAGGGTTAAAAGAGACTTCCATAGCCTCTCAATCCTGGGCAACACATCAGGAAAGGAAACAATCTCTGAGGCTCCTGACTGTTCTCAGCTTTTCGTTCTGCCCCTCTTCACTCACCTTCGGCAGCCAGTGTTTTTGATGATCTCTCTACTTTCCCCACATTAAAATCTAAACTTCAGGAGGAAAAAAATCAGGGAAAACGCATTTACACAAAAGAATCGGAGTTCATGCTTTAACCCTCTCTGTGCTATTTGAAATACAGAGTGAGCAAACTTTTAAGCAAAAAGAAAAAATCTACAATTGTAGAACTTCTGAAATCTGCAAACTATGTGTAAGGAAGAGACAGTCCATGGAATACAGGTAATCCTTCCATTGTTTCTAAACTATATATCATACAGAGAGCCACTGATAGAAATCCTCCGTGTTTTCTAAGAAAGGACATGTTGAATGAAGCTTTCATGCAAATAAGTGAAATTCAACTAGGAAGGTAACATAACATCTAGTTATTGCTTAATTTTTAAACAGTTTAAATTATGAAAGGCTGGAAAGGGGCAAAAGATGGGGCGGGGAAGGAAGGCAGGAAGGAAGAATGAAATGGGGATTTAGGAAAGGGGCAAAAGGGGAGGGGGAAAAGGTAGGTAGTTGTTATAAATCAAATATGAGGTCATTTTATTTTCTACTAAAAAATAAAAAAATTATAGATGTCATTTAACTGAAAAGTAAAGTTAACAGCTTTCAGGAATGCCAAAGACACCAATTAAAACTTTGAAAAGGCCAGGCTCCGTGGCTCAGCCTGTAATCCCAGCGCTTTGGGAGGCTGAGGTGAGTGGATTGCCTGAGCCCGCGGGTTCGAGACCCGCCTGGGCAACTTGGCGAGACCTCATCTCTACAATAAATCAAAAATTAGCCGGGCGTGGTAGCACATGCCTATAGTTCCAGCTACTTAGAAGGCTGAGGCGGAAGGATCGCCAGAGCCCAGGAGGTCGAGTCTGCGGTGGCCGGGAGTCTGGGTGACAGAGTGAGACTCCAACTCAAAACAAACAAACTAAAAAACTTTGAAAAACTTACACATAAAAATGACACAGGAGAGCTCATGGATGAATTTAACTTAAGAGTTGAAAGACCCTGGCTGAAGTTTTTCATGGAGACTATTAACACAGCATAGCAACCATGGAACACACACAAGTGTTTTATTCTTTATAAAAGTACAGCCACAAATGCAAGGAATAATTCAAGTGGAGTGTTCACAAGTTCCAAATTTATTACCCACACTGAGGAACAAGTGTCTCTTGAAAGGGAATAGAATATGGCTATTAAGGTCCTCTTTTGGTTGAAAAAAGTGAGCACTATAATTAGCCTTCATTAGAAAAGTAGTACAAAGTTAAATGTATTCCTAAGTCCTGTAAGCTATTTATAATTTTCCAAAAAGTTAAACAAATGATTTATCTATCTACAATAAGACCATACAGTCAAACTAAAATGCCATGTTTTACTTTTGACAGAAATAGACCAAATTAGGCTGGATGTGGTGGCTCATGCCTGTAATCCTTGGAAGGATTGCTTGAGGCCAGGAGTTCAAGACCAACCTGGGCAACATAGCAAGACCTCCTCTCTACAAAAAAAAAAAAAATCAAAAAAATTAGCCAGACATGGTGGCATGTGCCTGTAGACCCAATTACTGAGGAGGCTAAGCTCAAGACTGCAGTGAGCTATGATTGTGTCAATGAACTCCAGCTTAGGCAGCAGGGTGAGACTCTGATTAAAAAAAAAAAAAATTTACACTTAAAAAAATAAATATTAGTTGTATCATCCTAATCAGAATTTCTGATCAGCACTTTAAAAAGAACTTTATTAAATAAAAATTGTGAAAGCTGATTCTTGTAATTTTAACTACAGTTTGGCAGGAAAAAAAAACTCTGAAAAACATGAGGTTCATGAATTTAAAAATAATAGAGAACTTGGAAAGTAAAACACTGGGGAACTATATGATTCTCAAGGATTGAGGTTCTCTCCAAATAGACTGAACACTGTTGTATGCTCAGACTACATTAGCTGCTTTCAAGCCTTTTCCATTTTTTAATTCTCATTGTAATTTTTAATTCTCATTGTAATATAGGTATTGTTATGTGCATCTCATATACAAAAACCTGAGGCTCAGGACTAAGCAGTGGAAAACCAGGGTCTCAAATTTAGGACTTCTGACATTCTTTCATCGTGACACAGACTCTTCTCTTTTGGTTTTATAGGATCTGACATTGGGGATCTTCCCTCTTTTTCCTTTGGCCAATTCTGTCATACTTGGATAGTTTTGACCAACTTTGCTTCATACATTCACTAACTGAAAGAACATGTATTGAGTGGCAGAAACCCAAACAGGCACTAGAAATAAAAATAAAAAAGATACAGTCTCTCTCTGCCTTAGAAAATTCACTGTATTGTCAAGGAGGAAGAGAAGCACATGACTGATGACAGCTGAAGTGGTAGATGCTTTGATGCAGCAGCATAGGAGAAGCCACTTAGACAAGTGAAGCAAGAAGAGCTCCTGAAACATATCCTTGCTTATTTTAAAAAACTGATAGTGGCCAATGAGATGAAGAAGATTCATCACTTTGGTGTAAAGCAATGAGTATGCATGAAGACATGGAAGACTGAAAGACAAGGCCACATTATGAGGAGGAATACATGGGTCTGTGTAGCTGGAGCAAGGCCGACAAGGTGGGAGGTGCAATTATATGTGTTACCTTTGTTCAGGTAAATGGTTTAAACTTTATCCTTAAATCTGTAGAGAAGCTTTAGAAAAGACTTAGGCAGGGAAGTGGAATGATCATATCTTCTTAATGGAAGAAGGGTCAATGTTTTTAAATTAACATTCAATTTAGGTAACTTTGAAGTCATGGTTCCTCCACAAACAGCCAAGAAATGTTCCAGGTCCAACTCTTCAATATTTTGTACAAATATATTAAAAATAATTTGATATTAAACTTTGAAAATGATCAAAAAAAGAGAAGGCCATTAATAAACTCTTGATTCAATTCAACAAATATTTGCTTAGCCTCTATTTAGTAGGCCCTCAAATAGGACATTTAAATTCACAATGCTTCACTATAGTAAACTCTGAAAATAAGTAAATATTCAGTTGTATATCAGAAACTTGATTTAAGAAAAAATCAAATCATTCAAAACCAAAAATATTTATTTTACAAAGAAATTGTCACAGAATTTTAAAAGGTGAATTTATCAATGATGTTAGTTTTATTTATGATGGCTTAGTGTAACCAACTTTGTATAAATACCTTCACTAGAACTACACTTGTTTTACATGTATAATATTTTTCCAAAAGCAATGTAAAAGTTGTCATCGGTGTCTTTCCAAACTATACATGCTCTTCAACTTATGACAGGATTATGTCTCAATAAGCCTATCATGAGGTGACAATATCTTAGATAAAAAAATGTACTCAATAAACCTGACCTATGGAACATCACAACTTAGCCTAACCCACCCGAAACATGCTCAGAACACTGACGTTAGCATGGCTGCCTGAGAGCTGTGGCCCACTGCTGCCGCCCAGCACCATGAGAGAGTCTCGAACTGCATATATTACTAGCCTGGAAAAAGATCAAAATTCAAAGTACAGTTTCTACTGTATGCATATCACTTTTGCATGGGTAAACTAAAAAAAAAAAAATTAAAGTTAAATCAAATTGTAAGTTGGGGACCATCTGTATTTTTTTTTCCTCTCCCATTATTTTATTGTCTTGCTATAAAATTACATTCAATCAATATTTTTCTTCTTTGAACTAACTTTTTTCTTCACCAGCCTAATTCTTTTTGTCCTTTAAGACTCATCTCATGCGGCACTGTCTCCAGGAAGTCTTCCCTGACTCGCCCAGATTGAAGAAGTTGCCCCTTTTCTGGGCTCCCCTGCACAGTATGCATATGTTTACCATGACACTTCCTACACTGGACTTAAATCAGTGCTTTACATGTTTGTTTTCCTAATTTGACCATGAACTCCTCAAGAGCCCCAGCTTTATCTTTCATCTCTGTATCTGCAGTACCAGGGTAAACAGTCAGTGGCCCATAAATGTTGGTGAAGAGAGGACGGGGGAGAAGATGAAATGAATTTTATTTCTATTTTTTCCATCATTTCTCCTTTCCTTCATCCTCATTTCGTGTCTTCCCATTATTCCTCCCCAACCACAAATACATCATCTTTATTCTTCTCTTCGTAGTTTCAATACACATCACAACTTGCAATCTCTCTCTTGAGGTCTAAACTATTGCAAAAATGCTGATCCAATGTGTGAGCAGCACAGTTTGCTGCTCCTTAGCATTGCAAAGAAGGAGTTTGTTTTATCTGGCCCTGGATTAGTCTCCATTATATCTTCTCTTCAGTGTTTTAGCTAGGGATTTTTAACATGCTTGAGCTTTACCTAGTTTTCAATGTTAGCAGCTGGGTAAACAGACCTTCTGCAACACCCTGGATAAAATGGCAAGCTCCAGGGGAAAGTCTTCCACTGTTAGATTAATAAAAAAAGACTTGCTCACAGCCATGGTTGGGGAATAGCAACACCTGAGAGCATTTGAGGGGACCTGTGTGTGCTGGCTGAGGAAAATGAGGCTGATGACCAAAACAGGCAACTGCTGTCCAGACTGAGGCTGACCGCCCTCAGAGAGTAGTGTCAAACTGTACTTAGCAAGAATAACAGAGAAGTGAGGTAAGTGACTGACAACCCTGGTAGGCACTTTCAAAAGAACCTACACATTTCACAGGAGTATCACTTGATTCTAAAAAATTTAAATGAACGCTTACCACGGGTAGGGAGGGAAATACTAAAACACTGCCCAGGGAAAACACACTTTGGAAGAAAAATTTTTAAAACACAAGAGGAAATCCATATGTATACTTAGGAGAGTAGATTTTGCAAAAATCCATAAGTGCTTCTGTTTTCACTTTTGGATATCAAATTGGGTGTAAGGGATGAGAGGTCTTTTATAAATAAACACAGTGAGTTCATTATTCCTAAAGTTTGTTTTTAAAGCTATTTGCAGTACAAATCCCTCTACATTTTTACATATTTTTAAGATTTTTTTAAAATAAAAATTTAGAATGAGTAAAGTGCCTGTGGGCATTAAATAAAAGTGCATAAGATGTATGTTTAATAGCAGACAACAGGCAAAAACATGATATACTCACATGGTAATGGAGTTACTGTTACAAAAAATATGCTTTTACTATGGAAATGATTGGTAAACCACACTAAAAAAAAATTACAGCATGTGTATCAACGTGTTCAAAAAAGACAAAAATATAATAAATGATTAACAGACACAACCTACCTCCACAATACATTTTTTTTGGGGGGGGGTGGGAACTCTAGATCACAATACATTTTTAAAGCAATTTTTTAAAAAGGTTATATGAAAAATATGGAAAATTAGCTTCTTAGGCTCATCAAAACAAATGTTTTATGAAAAGTTTCAACAACAACAAAAAGAAACAAGTCTTCTAGAAAGTCTGCAAAGGTTGAAAGTCCAGGAGGACAGAGATTTCTATTTATTTAATGCTATATTCCCAGGGCTCAGAACAATCTCTGGCATACAGTAGGTGTTGGGGAAATATCTGTTGAATAATTAAGTGAGAGAGCGAATTAAAGAATAAGAAGCATATGCCATTTCAACTCAGGCCCTCTGATCTGTCCAAGTGAGACAGGAGGTCTTGCTGACTCCATGTTGCTGGAATGGTTTGAACCAGGTGGAATATTCCCTTCAAGACTTCTCTTCAGGTAAGACAGAAAACGGAAGTTGCTAATAAGCAAACCCAATTTATGACCCCCAAAAACTTTTATTTCAAAAGTATAAGAAACTACTTTGTCATAAAGACTGACCTGACTTTCACAACATGATCTACCTGCCACCTGTCCCCCCTCTCTCTAAACCCACCTTCCTCCTCTTCCACCTACCACTCTTCTTCCTGCTCTGCCAGATCCAGGCACACTGTCCTCAAGTGAATAAACAGACAAGGACACAGTAACATTTCATGTGCCGCTTCAGGGAGGCAGTATGATGGATGGAAAAGCTGTGGGCTTTTGAATCTCATTTGTAACTAGTTGCTCACTATGTATGTGACCTGTAGATTAATCTCCCTAAACTCCAGAATTCTCATGGGTACAGTGGGAATAATAACAATGCTTATCTGGCATCCACCAAATGCTGGTTCGTCTCCTTCTTTCTCTCTGCCTCCTTTCTGTAGTCACAAGCTAATGGAACACTGTTGTTAGGGAACAAACTTAAAGTGATTCACAAATTCTGAGGTGGGTGGGAAATGAAGGGAACGACATGCTGAGCAGGACCACACCGTTGAGCATACCCCTGTGCAGTATCACTCCAAATGACAACTAACATTGATTGTGCTTGTGTTTGACAAATGACAATGCACAAAAAGGGAAGCTTCTTTCCTGAAGGTGCTGCCATCTGACTGGGAACTCAGATAGAAATATTAGAGAGCAGTTTCATGAGGATGGAGAGCTGGCCTTGAAGCATAACCATTCATTTAGTAAGGAATAAAGGCATGTCTCTGCTTCAGCACAATGGTAATTCTGAAAAGCATTTTGGAGATGAAACAAACAAACAAACAAAACCAGATGAGAGCGAGGCTAGAGAAGGGTCTTCCTACTAAAGCATGTGGACAGGAAAGGTGATGTCAGATTGTGGAAGAACCTGGATGTCAGACTGAAGAACCTGGATTTAATCCAGTAATTTATAGGAAGTCACTAATACTCCATAAATTTGATACTAGAGAAACACAGGATCACATAATTAAAATGATAAATTTTAAAGCACTTGCAGAGACTTCTGAAAGCCAAGCACAAATCAGTACTAATTAATCCAGTGATATCTGTTCAGAAAAATAAATGATAAGATTATAAATGAGAATGAATCAACATCCTAATCTTCCTTGTCATTACTATTTGAATCACCATGAAGGAGAAGAGATTAAGATAGAAGAGACTTGGAGAGTTGCAAACCATAAGAACACTAGCAGAAGAGCGAACAAAGCTTGGCCTCCAAGCCACCAAGGGCTCTACGTGCCATCCATGTTTTAACAGCAGTACCCATGATAATGTGACTTAAATTTCCTCTCCTAAGACCACCTTCCAAGTCTCCTCTTTGTACTTTGATTCCTTATTCCTTGTTAAGTCTAAATAAAAATAGAACAACCTTAAGGGTTCCGAAATGCTGAAATTCCCATTTCTGTGTATATAAGAGTAGAAAGAAGAAAATGACATTATTTAATACGCCCCAAAGAGGGAAAATGAAAATGAATCGGTTAAAGATGCTGCTAAAATCCTTTCCACCATTGAATTCTACAACAGAATTTAGTAAGAAATAAAAGTTTTAAAATGTAGGAAACTAATGACTTAACTTTGTGGTTCTTGAAGCTATAAAAGTGCTAGCAACTAAGTAACAAGAAGACACATGTATCTACCTAGGTTTTGTATTTTTCTTGGGATTCACTCTTCTCACAGTGTGAACATGATTTACTTAGAATATCAAAGAGCTATTGATAAGATTCTCACAAATGGCTGTTATTCAAACTTGGTAACCATGGTGTGAAAGGAAAAAGTCATATCAATGAATTAAATGAACTAAAAATGCTTCAGAGACAAAGAGGCAAAAAGCAGAAATAAATTGCCAATCTCATGTGGAGAAAGGTTAATCACCGAGGGCTCTGGGGCTTTGCAGTAGAATCAGAGTTATATTTAATTAATGACCAGGAATGGGGTGCTGAATTCTCTTTCCCCATTCTGTGTATATGGGTCCCACACACAGAGCCCTCACTGACGTGAAGAGCATTTGGCACATGCAAAAGATACAGGCAAAGCAGAGAAGATGTGTTTAAAATTCAGGAAAGAGCAAAAATGTAGATGAATGAAGATTCACATATTCATGTGAGGTCCCCAAATACAAAGAGAACAGGAAAAAACAAAACAAAAACATTGGCAGAATTTTAACTTTTAATAATTTTGATATACTACATAGAAACTCTCATGGGTCTTTTCAAAAGACTAGATATGATATTTGAACAAAAGTGCTGAATTTATTGGCATGATGAGAGCAAATTTTTAATACTGAAGAACAGTTCATGTGGGCATTTAGATCCACAAAAAAATACAAAGCCTGTTTCTACAGATTGAGATATTTAGAGGCAAACAAAACTGAAACCAATATGAAGAAGTAAGACATCAATTTTTTTAGACAAAAAATTGAAAATTGGTGCAGGTGTTTTTATAAAAGCATAACCTGACATGTATGGAATAATCTAGAAACAAAATACTCTAATTAATTAACATTAATCTTTTATGATCCATAACTAAACATGCCATTTTAATGACCCAGAAATATCATCGTGATTCACAAGAGTGGAACAGAAAAGCCAACAAAACTCTTGACTTTACCTCCTTTTGCCTTAGCTTCTTTGTCTGTAAAATGGAAATAATAGAACTTACCTCACAGGACAATTATAAGGGTTAAATGAGATCATGTACGTAGAGCATTTAACACAGTAAAAATACAAATAATATTAAATTGTTGTTGTTATTGTTATTACTATTTATATATACTAAACCCAAACAGTTACAGAATACAGAGTAACAACGTGATTCAAGTCATTTATATCACTATTATGACTCAGTACTTAATAAAACATTTAAAATGCTTTAAAATGTTTCTTAAAACAAGAACTCAGTTTTAAAATATCTTCCTACTAACTAGTTTTGTGAAATGAAAGTGAATTACAAATTTACCTAAATAAGCCAAGAAAAAAAAACCCCACAAAACACCAGATAAATGCTTATCACATATTAATTCTTAAATGTATGAGTACTAAAGTCAAGCTTACCGTGCAGACAGTATTTTAATAAGCTCTTTTCTATTCTGTACCCGAAGGTGATTAGTTTTATACTTGGAGTCATCAATCAACTCAGGCAAATCCAAGATCTGAAAGGAAAAAATAATTTTTAAGTGCAGTTCACAGTTTCCCATGTACCTGCCTGTGGGTGCTAGTGCTCAGAGTCTATCAGTGCCCTCAGGAACATTCCTTGCTGGTCTTTATACCTCTCAACAGAAAGACATGGAGGGAACAATTACACAATTAGGACTAATCATGCTGGTGAATGGGTATGTAATTTATAAGAGGTTTTTACTACATTTAAGTATATATGCCTATGAATGGGAACACAGAAAAATAACTATCAGATCCCCATAATAAGTATTGTATGCATACTTAAGAATATAGGTAAAGCGTTATCAGATCACCATAGAAAAAAATCTTGTCTAAAAGAAATAGGGAGAGAGATACAAAATTGGGTAAACCTGTCCTAATTCTAAAAACCAATATCATAAGTGCATGCCTGCACTTATATGAAGACTACAATCAATATATATCTTATATTCACTTATTTATTCCACACATAGATAAAATGGTAGGATCTGCCCCAGTTGTCCTATTCAGGATGTTGTACAAGGAGCTAAAATAAAGGGAAAGCAAAGACATTTGCCCAGATGCTCACCCTTAAGGCAATATCAAATTTAAAAATCTTCCTCCTATAGAAGTGTACCTATTTTTTATTAATATGTCTCCTTGAAGTAATATCAACTACAAATGCTTTTATATACTTCCTCTTTTGCTCCTTCTCAATAAGGAGAAAATCTATCTTGCAAGTCCCTCTGGACATGTTTCAATGTTAACAAGACTATAATGAAAGTACCAAGTGCATTTGGAATGGAAAAGAAGTTTTACAAAGAATGTGTAGAGGCAGTGTTTGGCAGTTGTGCTGGAAAGTCAGAGGCTCATTTATGGGCTGGGGGCAGGCCATGTGGCCTACAGAAAGCTTCATTGCTTTCATTAATGTATTTGTTTTCAATATAAACATTTAATGGTTTCATTTGTTTCCCACAGTTTAAATAAAATCAATCCATTAATCATCTTACAAAGGAGAGAGAAGTGAAGAAGATTCCCCAGAGTAAAGAGACCATCTCAGTGGTATAATTTCTCTTTCACATGTTCCACTTATTCATTTCCTTTAGGAATAATAAAAAGAGCATTACTCTCCCAGATTTTAAAAAGCAACACCCCATACAGCGCCCTTCCTAGAAACCTCCCTGTCACCACACCTGATCTCAGAGTTGGCCTCAAGGCTTGTCCAGCAGTTAGAAACTCTCCCTCCCTTAGAGTGAATAAGTCATTTCAAGAAAAAAGCGAGTGTCTCCACTAAGTCACAGGTTAAATTTATAAGCCTGGCCTCACCCAGAAAACACCATCCACAACATAACAAAACCACAGAGTGACTGTACTCCAAGGTAACTGGAATGCTTATGTATCCTCTGTATATGACTTACTGGACCTTTTTTCTCTTTCAAAGTTAGTGTCAAATAGCCAAAATGATTAATCTTCTATATTCAGCTATACGGGCTAAAATTGTTTCTAGAGAGACAGCTTCAAGGGCTGTGATCATAACCATTCTTTAGGTGCTTAAAAAAACTGATGCATGGGATAAAATAAAACAATGTATATGAAAGTGCTTGAAATATTAAGCACTAAATAAATGTGAAGTATTCCAACTAGGTACTGTTTCCCCCAAAAGAAATAATAAAGCATATGTTTGTTTAAAAAAAAAAAGGGGGGGGGACGGGGGGCTCCATGAGAAAAACTGAAGAGGCATGATAACAGAAATTGCAAAGCATCTTAACATTCCTGTCATCTAATGCCCCACATCAAGCAAAAACCAAAATCCTTGTGATAGCCTAAAAGGCTCTATATAATATGGCCCTGTTACCTCTCTGACATAACCTAGTGCCATACTCTACCCCTTTGCTCATTATTGTACCCAAGCCAGTTTCTTGCTGGACCAGGAACATGTCTATCACACTTCAGCCTCCGGACTTTTGCAAAAGCTATTCCCTTGCCTGAAACATCTTCCACCAAACATTCAGTTGGCTAACTTCTCCTTTCCTACACTGAGTCTGCACAAATGTCAACTTCTTAATGGGACTATCCTGACTACTGTCATCACAGCCCACCCTACTCACTCAACCCCTACTCTGCTGATTCACCCTTCCCTTGTCCTGTTTTTCCCATAACTCTTACATCTACCGTATTTATTGTGTTTATTATTTATTGTGTGTCTTCCCTGATAGAATGTAAACTCCACAAGGTCAGAGTATTTTAAACATTTTGTTCACTGGCATATCCCAAGTGCTGATAACAAACCTGTCCACCAACTGACTAACCCACAGGTAAACAATATAAGTGCTTTGAGGTATATGATCTTTCAGATATTATTCTATCCATAGACCTTATTCCATTACGGCTAAATACCTCTTTAATGTAGAAACTTCTTACAAGCTATAAGGCCTCTTGGAAGAGCAATTCACCAAGAAGAAATAGTGACTATTGTCACAAAACATTCATGTACACTGCCATCAATTTATGTGCAGAATTGATATAACACATTAAGTTCAACTGCCACTTAAAATACAATCTAGTCCAATAAGTCATACTATAACCAGTACTGAAATAAAAGCTCTTTTTATATGCAGGAAGGCACAGAAATACAGTATCAGTTATACTATAAGAACTATTGAATTTGAGTTTTTAGATATAGAAAAGGTAAACAACCCTTCTGAAATGTGAGATTTCCTAATTTCTCAACAAATTCAGATCATCCAACTTCCTTCTGCCAGAGTAAATTCTAAATAATTACTCGCACAAGAATTTGTTGCAAACAAGTTTTCTGGGATCACAAAAACTGGTCCATTGTTAATATAGCCCTATTAGTGTTTGCATCTTTTGTGTTTGCATCTTTTGTGTTTGAATATTTTTCCATCCTCTTTAACTTAACAATATCAAAATATTTGAAGTGAATTTCTTGGATACAACATAGAGGTTTAGTTTCTTTTTTCTATCTTTTTTCTCACAATCCCTCTCTTTTAATTGGTGTGTTTAGACCATTCACATTTAGTGGTATTATTTCTATTTTAGATTATTTAGATATATCACTTTATCTCTGTTCTTCTGTTTATATTTTTATGCCTTCTTTGGAACTGTTTGAAATTTTTTAGTATTATATTTACCTGTTTTGATTTTGGCTATATTTTTGCTTAGATGTTTAATGGTTACTTTGGGAATTACTATATATACAACTTTTTGGTCTAGATGTTTAATGGTTACTTTGGGAATGACTATCTATCTATCTATCTATCTATCTTTAAACTTTTCATAATGTAGTTAGAAACTTACCACAATATAGGTCCTTTATTCTCCTCCTTATGTTATATTTGTCTGTATATTACATCCACATACACTGAAAATTCCATCAGACAATATCTTAATATTTGCTTTCACCCATCAAACATATCTCAAAGAATTCACTGGAAGAATTGTTTATTATATTCACCCAGATATTTACTATTTCTATTTCTTTTCCTTCATCCCTGATGTTTCCAGTTCCTTTTTGACATAACTTGTATTCTATAAATGAAGAATTTCCTTTAAAAATTATTTTAGAGCAGGTTACCTGGCTACAAATTATCTTAGTTTTCCTTTATGTGAGAATGTCTTTATTTATACTTCATTTCTTAAGGGTATCTTAAAGATATTCCTATTGGATATTGAAATCTAGATTTACTTGTACAATGGCCACTTGTATATCTAATCTAAATTGTACCCCATATCTTTAAAATAAAATAAAATTTTAAAATAGAAATCTATTTTAATACTTTCTTTTCAGCCTTTTAAACATATTGTGCCACTTTTTCTGGGATCTATAGTTTCTGACAAGAAAATCTGCAGTCAATTGAGTCACTATTCTCCCATAGGTAATACATTAAGCATTTTTCTAGATGCTGTCAAGATTTCCTTTTGTGTAACAATTTGTGTTACAATTGCCTACAGTATTTAGGACAGTAACATGCTATCCAGGTTTGTAACCTAAGATCAACAGGTTATTATCATATAGCCTAGGTGTGTAGAAGGCCATACCATGGAGGTTTGTGTAATTATACTCTATGATGTTTGTACAACACCACCTAATGATACATTTCTCAGAACTTGTCACCATTGTTAAGGAACATATGACTATATTTATATAGTCATATAAATTAATTTGGCTTTATCCCATTTGGGGTTTGCAGAATTTATTAAATATACAGGCATTTATCTTTCACCAAATTTCAAATTTGGGAAGTTTGCAGTGACTGGTTCTTCAAATATATTTTCTGCATGTACTCTTTCTCCTCTCTTTCTGGAACTACAATGACATAAATATTGGACTTTTTGTTATTGTCCCACATGTTTCTGAAGATCTGCACTTTTTTATATTGAGAAGGATCTATCTTTTTTTGTCTGTTATCCATATTGAATAATTTCTATTGATTTATCTCCAATTCCGTGTCATCTCCATTGTGCTATTGAGTTCATATGGTGAGGTGTTATTTTGTATTGCTTATTATATTTTTCAGTTTTAAAATTTCCATTTGCTTTTTTCTTCATATCTTCTATTTGTTGCTAAATATTTCTATATTCCCATTTATTTCAACAGTGTGTTTGTGATGCTTGTTAGAGCATTTTTATAGTAGCTGTTTTAAAGTCTTTATGACTTAATTCCAATATCTGTGCAGTCCTGACAATGGCGTTTATTGACTGCCTTTTCTCATGCAAGTTCTGGTTCTTCCTACACTGAGTAATTTTGGATTGTATCCTAGATATTTTGAGCATTATATTATGAGAAACTAGGTATTTTTAAAATCCTACAGAGAATTTTTGTTGTTATTGTTCTTAATAGACAACTGACCTGGTTAGGTCAGGCTGCAAGTTCCAAGTGACTTTTTGTGTGCTTTGACTCTAACATTGGTTTAGTTTTCTTTTTTCTTTTTTAGATAACAAATATGATTTCTTCTAAATGTGGAACTTGTACATTAAAAGGTATAATTTCAACAGACAAATGAAAATTGTAGAATTTTATATTCATCTTAAAAATCTCAACTTTGCAGTTTTCTCTGTGGTGACAAGTACCATTGCTGCAGGAAGCAAAATTTTAAACATGGGCTGTTAGACATTTGAATTCATGCATATAGAAAGTAGATCACAATAACTGGTTTAATGCAAACTGTGAGAATACAAGTTAATAGATAAAGAGGATAAGGTAAGGGAACTAACCAAAACATAAGAAAAAAGTGAAAGAAAAAAAGAGAAAGAAGAAGAAAAAGAAGACTAGAAAAGGGAGAGGGAGAAGAAGAAGAATAAGAAGAACAGCAACAACAAACAGTAAGTTGGAACATTCCATGTGAAGAAGAGAATGGAAGAGAGAAGTAGTCCAAGATGCAATGGAGACCTGAGTATAATCTCATGTGGGCTGTCCATGAATGGAACCAACTGCATCATTAATAGTTTTTCTGTGTCCTGCTAGTATGTCACCTAGTGTCCTGAAAGTGTTTTTGGCATGTTTGACATCTGTCTGTTTGCAAAGCTTCCACAAAGACCACACAAACACTTGACTCCATATACATTTCAGATCCACATTGGTAATGGCAGCAGTGGGGCTTGTCAAAGACCCATTCTATAGGAGTCCTTCATCACTCCAGCTAGGTTCAGTCAAGTGTCCTCCACTTTCACTTGTTGCACCCCACATCTTTAAAATAAAAAATAAAATAAAAAAATAGGAAGGTGTCATTAAAAGGTTCAAAAGAAATTTTCCAGGAGGAAAGAGAAATAAATGACAGAGACTCTCATCCATGGATACCACTAAGGTGATCAACATGGATAAGGAAAATGGAAGTTGGAGTCTAGACAGGAAGAATGGTGTCAAGGAGAGATGGGAAATGACTCCATTGCAGAGTTCCTGGGGAAGGAGGCATCTGGTGCAGGTGTAAAGATCTCTCATGTTCCCCCAGGCCCCATTCTCAGGATGATACTATGGAGAATTCCATCGGGATAGGCGTGGCAGAGCTGATCTTCCTGGCTCTATGGGCAATGCTGACCAAGGCTTAGTTTTCAAAGCCTTTGCAGTACTATTCAAATCTGTCCCCATATGTGCCCCACTAGTTGGTCATACTACAACCTGGGCAGTCATCTATTTATAAATGCAGTTCCTGACACCATTAATATGCTGATTAGGATCAAATCAGTGCAAACCAGGCTTAGTCCAGAAGTTCGTAAACAACTTCAAGGTTGCTTTGTGGAGCTCTTCTCTCTTTGCAATCTCTCTAGCACTTTCCACTTCCCTGGGGCTTCCCCTTTAAATTACCCCACTACACAGCATACTTCCAGGGCAGAGGCCATGCAATGGGAGGACAAAAGAAAAAAAGCAACAGGGATTCATTCCTTTCTTTGGGACCACAGCTCAGCAACAAAGAGAAAAGTTATGGAGAGGACGGGAAAATAGAAGTTTTCCACACTCTTTCTGATATTACAGCTCACGTTTCCATGCTCCTTGCACCAGGAATAAAGAGTACCTCTTGGAACTCAGCTCTGTTGCAGGGTGCTCACTTCCAGGTTTCAGGCTCCACTGCACTCAGGTAAAAGTATAACTGAAGAGAAAACTAGTAAGTTCACTACCAGTCTAGAGATACTTCAAATTTTGATAGTTTTGCCCAATTGTCTTACAATTTACTTTTCAAAGTCCTCAAATAGATGTTCCGTGAATTTTGCCCAGGTTTGATCACTGTGCTCAGTAAAAGAGATAGGGAGAAGTGTGCTCACTCTATCCATTCCAGAGTCAGAATTTCCACATCTAATTTTTATAAAGGCCATGTATTAAATGCATATGATGAGCCAGGATATTAAGTGTTTTATTTCTCTAACCTAACTCTTACAAAACCATACAAGTTACATATTAGTATAGTTATGTATTATAATCTTCATTTTATACATAAGGAAAGAGGTGCTTAGAAACAATTAACTAACCTGCCAGAGGTCATCTAACTAGTGACAAGATTCATGGTAATCCTTAAGAATTATGCTATAATATCTTCAGAACACCTGCTCCAAAATCACACCAAAGTTGAGAACCAATGCATGTTTCTCCAATAAAAGAAGACTTCCGTCTATACTACTTTAAAAAGGATGTCAATATTCAATACTTCAATTAGGAATTCCCATTAGTGTTGGCATCAATCAGCTTAAAATAGCTTACATATGCTCACTTTCCCTATTCTTCTGTATCAGTGAAGGAACATATATACAATTTGTTATAAGCCAGGGTTCACTTTATATATAGGAATATTTTCTGGACACTAAGACTGGAACCAGTGTTCCTTCTCCTATTCCAACCCCTAATGATCTTCCCTAACAATGAGACTTCCCTAATAAGGCTCCTTCCCAAGAAGTATTAGTCAATCAGTATATCAAATTATATTTTGGAAAGAGATTAAGCATTAGTAAATTCCTCTCATTTATCACAAATAATACTGCCACATTTCTCCCCAGGAAGTAGAGCTGCCCTATCTTTCCAGATGGATTTTACTTGGCAAAAGAACAATTTTGAAGGGCTCACTGTCAAAAACTGGGGACTTCACCAATTCTATAAAGCCAGTTTGAATGATAAACCCCTCAGAAATAAATAAATCTAAGTAAAAAATACTTTGAAGAAATTCACTTGCTATTTATGACAGGAGGGGAAGAAAACCTTGCATCAGAATGGAAAAACAGATTATTTTTCATAGGTGAGAAGATTTTTAGGACAAGTTTACATGTAAGATTATAATTATGAAGGTTTAAAAGAGTCAATCACATTGCAGTATTCACTTAGGATGCCTAGCAAATGAATGTAAATAACACGAAAATCCTGCACACATAAAACTTTTCTTCTGAGAATCTCAAAGAGTTTTATAGGCATTGCCTTAATGGCTCATAACAGGGATTATCATTTCTAACTCACATATGGAAAAATCAAGGTCAAGTATGCCATCTCCAAGGCCCTCTGATAGTCTCCTTTTTAAAGAACGTGTAATAGCACACCATAACAATAAGTCAGGTTTTAGTACTGAAACTTATGGGAAATATTCTGCCTGGAAATTAAAATCTTTTTCAAAAATTTTCTTACAGATATTTATGAGGAAGTTCTAAAGTTTCAAACTGATCAGCAGTAATGAATCAAAAATAAAAAGAATTCAGCACAGTTATTTTCAACAGTGAAGAATATGTCAACCAGTGATTTTCTCTACCCTCTCCCCCCAAAAACTCCAAAACATATGGCCCAGAAAGAAAATCTGTACTCGTTTATAGCAGTGAACTGGCTTTTACATCTCTGCAGTTAGAGTACGCAAATGACTTCACAGGCAACGGCTTCCGTATGTTTCATATTTTTAACATTGACCGTTCATAATAAAGATTCTTTGATCCCAGATCAAATGTTTCAATCAATTTTCTCTACACTTACTCAGAGTCACCATTAGAAAAGCTCCCCTCTTTCCCACCTCAGATGTTCCAACCCTTCCTGCAACTGGGACTGTCTCCATTTGTCACCTTCTCTGTGGTACTTCCCACCTCTTTGCTGTGGTTTTAGCACTGCTCGTTAACCTCTCATAGAAAAGAGGCACAGTAATATATAATGTTTGAAAATAATAAGTTAACTACAATAAATAAGATTCTTCTAAGGAATTCATAGGCATCTTTAATAAAACTGAAAGCGCATGGTAACATGGTTAGTAAAAAAATTAATGCTCTTTAGAAAAAAAAATCTTTAATAGGTAAGGCCTTTGCATATATGTAAGGAAAAGAAAAACTTAAAACTCAAAAAACTTAAAAACTTAAAACTTAAAAAATAAAGTATATTTTTAAAAAACATGACTCTATTACTGGAAAAGTAAACAGATACCTAAGGCCTTAAATTAAAAAAAAATTTTAAAACACCAAAAACTAAGGCTAGTTAAATAGTAAAAACATTAAAAAAAAAAAAGTCTAGTCAATGCTAGAAGCTTAGAATATCACTAATATAAAATTACTTTAGGTGATTCCAAGGCCTTTTTAAGGCCTTGTTGAAGAGAAACATGTTTAATATAACCTTAATTCCTAAAACCTTCAAACACAAATTTTGAAGATCCTCTCTTCTCCTTTCCTCAGATACTCATTAAACAAAGATTGAAAAAAATGCTTTAGTTTTTCTAGTAGTAAATAAAATAAGTTTCAGAGCAGCTTAACTATATCTGGGCCTAATTAAACCTGATGTGGAGAGAAAGAGGAAGAGAGAGAGAGAAAGGAGGGAAGGAAGGAGGAAAGGAGGAAGGGAGGGAGGAAGGAAGGAAAGAGAGAGAAAGAAAGAGGAAAAGAAAGAAAAGGATGACAGAAGGAAGGGAGGGAGGAAGGTGAGGGATGGGGAAGAGAAGGGAGGGGAGAAAAGGAAAAAGGAAAGAGAATTCCAGTGTTAAAAATTTCTGTAAAATTGATTTTTTTGGTCCCTTTTTGTTTGGACTGACAGGCATGTCAAGTTTTAGGATAATCTAAGCTACTATGATTCTTCATTTTAAAATACAGCCAGACATCACAATTTTTTAAAAATACAGTTACAAGTATGAAATTGGTATACTTTTAGTT
The DNA here is from genome assembly GCA_963574415.1 of Tarsius wallacei. Taxonomy (NCBI): domain Eukaryota; kingdom Metazoa; phylum Chordata; class Mammalia; order Primates; family Tarsiidae; genus Tarsius; species Tarsius wallacei. The sequence goes on from CAUYQG010261961.1 coordinate 27,293, forward strand.
GCTAATACAGCAGATCCTAAGTTGGTTATGTTCCAGGCAAAACTGAACTTTCCTAGGCATTATACAAAGTGAATTTTTGCATATATAACCCTCTAATAATTAGAGATTACCTTGCATACAGTAGCAAACTGATGGTTATTTCCAGCTCCAACTACAAGATAGCCATCCTTGGTTTTAAAAGCCTAAAATAAATAAATATATATGTAAATATATGTTTATATGTTGACAGGACCACAAACAAGTGTTGACTTTATTTTCTAAAACATCTATCTAGAAAGGTTTTTCTAAAGCAATGTTCTTAATTAATTCAATATAAACTAATTTGTATCTTTTTTCTCATATTTGGATAGCTGATTTCATTTATACTTTTCAAAGCATTTCCTATATCTTCTACTAACTGTTATAACATTGGGGGGGAAGAGTGATTTTGAAAAATAAATAAAATGCTGAAATTTTAATTTAACTCATAACAAAATTCTGTATTCACCATAGTTTGAATTAATATTGATTTTTTTTTCCCCAACGTTGTGTTATGTATGTTTTCATTTCTCCTTGTAAGGCAAAGAACATTATAGGACAAAAATCATTGTTTTCTAAAAAGTGTAAGAAGAATAGACAGAAAAAAGAAAGGAACAAAGGAAGGAGAGAGGGACACAAGGAAAGAGAAAGGAAGAAAGGAAAGAGGGAAGAGTGAGTTGATGGGGCTACATTTCCTCTTTGAAGATCTTAAATGTAAGCTTTCAGGCACTTTTCACTATCTAGTAATCAAAATTGACACATCAGTATCTCTCTGGTCCGCATGTGATTTTATGTACCTGAAAATGTGTCTCTTTTTGGAAGCAGGTTCATCTGGACAGCAACAGGCCTGCAAGTGATTGACACTTCTACCACACACAGCCCTAGCTTATCTGCTTTTCAGCATCCCCTGGTCCACATATGGCCACACTGCAGTTGGAGGAGCCACATTTTTACCCTCAGAAAGCCTTATTCCTGCTTTCCCAAAGTAAATGAGTTCTTGGAACTTCCTATCTTGCTACATAAAAATTGAGCTGTATCTTCACTCACGTTGTCTTCATTTATTCTTGCCTTTGAGAAAGATGACGTTTAGCTTCCTTGACAGGGCTTACGCCTATGATAATAGCCTTCACCCACATCCTCCAGAACCTGCTCCGGGTGTGGTAGTTCACACCTATAATCTTAGCACTTTGGAAGGCTGAGTCAAGAGAATTGTCTGGGTCCAGGGGTTCAAGACCACCCTGGGCAACTTGGCAAGACCTCATCTCTACAATAAATCCATCATCTTTAATTTCTTCATTTCCATTGGATCCTTCCCTTCTGCCTACATATAGGTCCATGTTTTCACTGAATATGTCATTAACAGCAACAAAATTTCCATCAATTCTGACACCCCTCTCAAGCTATTTTAAAATGTTTTCTTCCCTCCATCTCTAAATGACAATATTGCCACTTGGCTAGGTGTGGTAGTTCACACCTATAATCCCAACACTTGGGGAGACAGAGGTGGGAGACTTGCTTGAGCCTAAGTGTTCAAGACCAGCCTAGGCAACATAGAGAGACCATGTCTCTACAAAAAAAATTTTTTTTTAATACCCAGGTGTGGTGACATGTACCTGTAGTCCCAGCTACTCAGCAGGCTAAAGTGGAGGATTGCTTGAGCCCAGAAGTTGGAGGCTGCAGTGGGCCATGACTGTGCCACTGAATTCCACCCTGGGTGACAGAGTGAGACCCTGACTCAAAAAAAGAAGAAAACTAGTGCCCCCTGCCTACACTTCCTCACTGACACCACATTCCAGTGCCCTTTGTCATCAGGACTCTTATCCTACCACTACATTGAAATTGTACTTTGACATCTCTGTATTATTTAGTACTGCTAATCTTCCTACATTTCCTCTTTGAAGACCTGTCTTATCTCCAGACTCTATCCAGATTCATCTCTCATTTCTCTGGTGTGTTTTCCACATACACACCCCCTTCGCAGAATTTTCTTCTCCTTAGCCTTCAGTATTACCTAACCATCTGTCTTTGACTTTTCACTTTACTTGCTTCTTATTATAGCCACTAACCATATGTGGCCATTGAATTTAAATAAGCCATAATTAAATTAGCCAGACCCAAGGGATTATAGAGATATGTACCTGAACATGTCCATCATCACCATTTTGTATAAATTGAATCACTATATATATATATACAAAACGTCCAAAACAGGCAAATCCATAGAGGCAGAAAAAAGATTAGTAGCTGCCTAAAGCAGTGGCAGTTATGGGAGAAATGGGAAATGACTGCTGATGATACTGGATTTCTTGTTAGGGTAATGAAAATGCTCTGAAATTGACTGTGGTTATGGGTCAGTCAACTCTGAATACTCTGAACATCATTGAGTTATGCACTTTAAATGCATGAATTACATGGCATGTGAATTATATTTCAATAAAGCTGTTATTAAAAATAATAATTCACATATACAGTCACACTAGGTACATCTCAAGCACTCAATTGCCACATGTGGTTGATGGCTTCTGTATTAGACAGCATAGATACAGAATATATTCATCATCACAGAAAGTTCTGTTGCGCAGTGCCAGGAGAATGGGGCTTAGAGACTGTTTTTTTATGGTTTTTTTTCCTCTTAGTCTTCCTAGTAGACCTAACATGATATCTGAAGAATGTTAGGCAATTAATACTGGTTGGCAAATGTTAATAACGCAATCAAATGTTTGCTTCCAGATAACAAAATTGTAACTAAAATGAATCTCAAGTAAAACATTATAATAAGGCTTTTTTCTATTTATATCGTTGCTTAATTTGGTAAGGAATGCTATTAAGAAGTTATCACATAAACTATTTTAAACATTTGCCCCTGTCCACAAGGGCAAAAGAAAAGTTAATGTTATAAACAATGAATTAATGTTTCTCAGACTACAGAAAGTAAATTTGCAGCTGAGCTGTGAGTGAGGTACAAAGAATTTTGAGCTGAGGTGTCTAAACATACCATTGATAACTGAAGTTACATGGGTTGCTTGCTTGCTTTTTTATGAGAAAGGGTAAGGTGGGGGAGTGGATAAGTAAATGTGAAGTAACAATATGTGTTGCCAAATATAATGTGAAGAAAAGTTTTCAAATTTTTGGATCAGGGACATGTTCAATAAGTTTAGGTTTTCGGGGGTGTTCATTTCCCTTTAATAAATGAAGAAATGCCTATTTCCTCCTTCAGTCCCCATCAAATCAAAAATCTTTTATATTGATATATACAAATTTTTTAATTTTAAGCAGAGATAACTAGTCAATGATCATCAGAAAGTGAAGAACCAATAGCAGCTGAGCCTCTAGAACATAAGCAGACTAAAGATCACCAAATAGATTTTGTAAGGATTAAGATAATAACATGAGTGCTTTTAATAATTATTTGTTCCCTTTTATTCCTACAGTTTTTATTTAATAAATGTATTTTAAATAAGAACTTCAAAAAATACATTATCACTGTAGAAAATTGGGCAAGTACAGAAAAATACAAGAAGGAAAAAAATTACACATGATATTATAACCCAGAAGAAACAACTGTTAATAAAGTAGTCTCTATATTCATATTTACATAATTAATATTTTATTGTACATAAATTTCTAGACTGCATTTTTTTATTAAACTTCCTATAACAGAAATTTTTTAATATCATTGTTTGTAATGACCCAAAATATCTTTTTCAAAATTTTCTTAACATTTTCAGTTCATTTAAACTGGGGAGTATTCTTGTTTTATTTAGTTTTGTACTCAAATCAAGGCTATATCATACAATTAATATCACAAATAATTATTACATTTCATAGTGAAACTCTAAAACAAAATGTCTGGTCCCATTAAGATCCCATTAAAAGCCATCCTTGCCCCAGTAAGACCAAAAGGATGTAACAGCAAAATGAGTCCAACCTCTGTCATTTACTTAACCTGTGTGATATCAGAAAAGTTATATGACTTCAGAGTCTCGATTTTTACTTTCATACAACAGGATTACTTAGCACTTACCATTAGAATGATTATAATGACCTAGTTCATAAAAGTACATTTATTCATGTATTTGGCAAATATTTATTGATATAACTTACTACGTGCCAGACTCGGCACAATGACAAGCTACATAAGTATGATCTATCAAGTGATTCTTACATTCTAATAAAGTAGCAGACATTCATCAAACATTACACAAATAATTACAAACAATGACAGTTGCTAGAAAGGAAGAGTACCAGACACAATGAGATCTTATAATAGGTGGACCTAACTTTGTCTTGCTTGGGGGCTTTGAAGCCAGGTAAGAGTCCCCAAAAAAGTGATTCTCTGGGCTGAGATGTAAGAATTCATAGGCAGTAATTAGGTTAAAAGCCTGGGGAGAAAGGAGGTCATTGTTGGCAGAGAGAACTGTCTGTACAAATGTGATGGGGAGAAACAACAATCCACAAGAGAGCAGGAAGAGTAGCACAGGTGTTGATATGGAGGTAGGCAGGGAGCCAGATGAAGCCAAAGGCCACAGGAAATGTGGTATTTACCTTAAAATGAATAAGAAGTCACTAAAAGGAATGAATAATCACATTTGCATTTGGAGAAGACCTCTCTGGTTGCAATGTAGAGAAATGATAAGATTGGAAATGTGAGACCAGTAAAGAGGCTGCTGTGATGATCGTGGCAAAAGTTGATGGCATCTGTAATTAGGACCCTGATGACAGAGATTTTTTTTAAAATAGATTTAAGAAATATTTAGGTGGTAAAATCTGCTAGAATTGGTAATGGGTACAATATGATGGTTGACAGTTGAAGGCTGGTGTCCTGTATGATGCTTAGGATTCCTTCCCCTCCCTCCCTCCCCACTTCCTCCCTCCCTCCTCCTCCTCCTCCTCTTCCTCCTTCTCCTCCTCTTCCTCCTCCTCCTCCTCCTCCTCCTTCTTCTTCTTCTTCTTCTTCTTCTCTCTCTCTCTCTCTCTCTCTCTCTCTTTCTTTCTTTTGGTAAGGTTTTACTCTGTCACCTAGCCTGGAGTGCAATGGCCTGATCATAGCTCACCACAGCCTCAAACTCTGGGACTTAAGCCACTCTCCTAACTCAGCCTTCTGAGTAACTGGGACTACATGTGAACACCACCATACCTAGCTAATTTTTCTATTTTTTATAGAGATGGGGGTGGGGGTCTCACTATGTTGCCCAAGTTGGTCTTGAACTCCTGGCCTCAAAAGATTTTCTTGAGATTTCCAGGAAGATGGCAGCATAGCCAGTTGGACTATGTGAGCCTCTGTGTATATGAGTGATTGTATGGACAATTCTGCATGTGTTTGTGTGTAAGTGGGAGAGCAAGAGGCTGACTGAGTGGAGACTCGAGAGCAAGTGGCCAGGGCCCTCCTGATAAAGCCACTGGTGTTGCAGTTTCTCTGCTTGGACCCTCACACTTCCTGGAGCACAAAAGTTGAGCGCCATTTTCTAAAATCAGCAGAGCTTATCCTGGCAAAAATTGCTGGAGTGATTGCTGACCCTAACACCACAGCACTGGGCTGAATGCTGGCAGCAAGAGCAGGCTGCGAAGGGAGTGCAGCAAGGGAGCCTGAGGTAGAATCCCAAGGAAACAGTGGGGAGAAGCTACCCTGAACCTGGACTGGACTCCAGAGCCTAGCCACCAGGTCTCGAGATCCAGAGACTGCGAGTAACTGCTAGAGAGGGAGCTATGGACTCCACTGGTGACAGGAATAGCAGCTAGCAGAGAAACTGAGCAGACTCTAAGCCTGGGCAGAGAAGTGCTCCAGGGCGGCCTCTGCAGAACAGCAGAACTGCATCTTAAGACTAGGTGCTATCTCTGTTTTGCATTGGGCTGCTCTTTGCGACCTCAGAGAACATTGCCCCCAGCACACAAGCCCTGGTGGGTAATGGCAGATGCAGAACCCCAGATGATCCCTCCACCATGAGCCAGCTGCTGGGCAATAGATGCAGGCAACAGAACTGCAAAAGAAGGACCCTGGTGAGTGCCTAACCGACTCCCCCTGCCCCTAGCAACAAGTGAAAGAGCTCAGGAGGGCACGGCAGAGACAGGAGGCCCCATTCCCCTGCCATGAACTGGATGCCTTGGGAGCTGTGATCACACTGGGAGAGGAAGGAAAGCGGGTGAGATACTGAGAGACACTGTGTCAAGTTATTTCAGGCTCCTTCCCTCACAGGCCTGCTATAGCTACCAATTGCAGGCAGCAGGGGGTGAAGAGTCTAACATCTAAAGTTCCAACAGTGAATAGGGAACCTGCAGTAACAGTCCTGCAGTCACAGAACCCATCATAAGAGGGAGTCCCCTCCAAAGAGACTTACTAAAGCTGAGAACTCTTTATCAACTTTTTTTGGGGGGGTGGGAGGGTATTGGTTTGTGTGTTTGATTATCTTGTTTAGTTCATTTGTTTTCTCTTTTCTTTCCTTCTTCTATTTCTCTTTCTTCTGTCTCTGTCTTTTTATGTTTTTTCTTTCTTTTTCTATTTTTCTTTCTTTCTTCTCCCTTCTCTTTGTTCTCTCTTTTCCCTCTTATACCCTGACTTGGATTCGGGGGCTATGCAAGCATACCCACTGTAAGGTCATATTGTGAGATGAAGAGCAAGTCCCACCTGGCCCATTCACCAGGTAGCAAGCATTATGACCTGCCAATAGGTTCAGAATCCTTGCAGCCCCTCCGACCCCGTAGTAAGTGGTCAAAATTGTAAAGAAACAGCACAATGCCCCACCCCCAGCCCTACTTGATAATTGAACCCAGAACCCCAGCTCAAGGAAGGACAAAAGGAAGAGAAAATATCAGAAGTGACTACTTCTCCATTTTTCACTGAGCAATGGAATTAAAGAGAAAAATAAGAGAACTGCTGCAAATGAAGAAAAAAACAAAGAAAACCCTTTGGTAATCATCAGAGTCCTAACTAAGAGTCCGTGCTAGAAAAAACAGCTACTGGAGCACAAACAATGGCTATCTCCCAGAATGACAGTGCCCAGAAGGTACTTACAGAGATCAGAGAATCATTGAGTAGAATGAATAAATATCAAGAAATGTAAGGGCTAAACTAAATGAAATTGCAGCAGAGCAGGATAGACTCAAGAAAGTGTACTTAGAAATAACAGAAATAAAGAACTCCATTTAAGAAATAAATAATAAACTAACAAGCATGGCAGAACTGACCAATCAAAAGAAAGAATCTCAGAGCTATAAGACCAAAACATGGAATTAATCCAATCTATTACAAGTATAGAAAAAAGTTTAAGAAGAAAGAGGAAACTCTGCAAGACATGCAATTTAATCAATAAACCAAACCTATATCTGAACAGAATACTTTTAATAGAAAAAGAAATGGAAAACACCTTGGAACAAACATTCCATGAAGTCATTCAAGAAAACTTCCCTCATCTGGCCAGACAGATGACTATACAAGCATGAGAGATCCAGAGGACCCCTGCAAGACATCTTATGAGAAGATCAATCCGTAGACACATGGTAATTCACCTACACAAAGTAGGTATAAAAGAAAAAAATCCTAAAGGCAGTAAGGGAAAAAGATCAGACTACCTACTGGGGGAGACCAATCAGAACTGCTACAGACTTATCTGCAAACACACAAACGCCAGAAGGAATTGGACCCCCAATCTTTAATGTTCTCAAAGATAAACAATTCCAACCAAGAATTTCCTACCCAGCCAAGGGTAAGCTTCATCAGCAACAGAGAATTAAAATCCTTCCCAGACATCCAATCCCTAAGAGAAAATGCTGCTTCGAGACCAGATCTACTGGAGATACTTAAAAAGGAACTGTGCACAGAAGAAAAAAGAAACAAAAGAAAGACCACATACTTCAAAAGATCACAAACAAACACAGAAGGAGCAAAATACACAGCATACCCAAAAAAATGAAAGCACACAAATATACGAACCCAAAAGCTAAACAAAAACAAACAGCCTTATAAGAGCATTATTACAGGAACAAACTCTCACATTTCTATAATTACCACTAAGTGGACTAAATGCACCACTGAAAAGACATAGATGGCAAACTGGATAAAAACACATGAACCAGTAATTTGCTGCCTCCAGGAAACTCATCTCACCACAAAGTATGCCCACAGACTCAAAGTTAGAGAATGGAAAACAGATTTTCAGGAGAATGGATCACAAAAGAAGACAAGAGTCATGATCTTAATATCAGACAAAACAACCTTTAAGCTACCAAAAATTTTAAAACATACAAAAGGATACTACATAATGCTAAAAGGTTTGATCCATCAACAAGAAATATCCATTCTAAACACATATGCACCAACACAGGAACATCAGCTTTTATAAAGCAGCTACTAAGTAAACTAAAAAAAGACGTTGACTCTAACTCTACCATAGCTGGGAATGTAAATACCCCACTGACAACCCAAGATTGATCATTGAGGCAAAAAATCAACAGAGAGATCTGGAACCTCAACTTGACACTTGACCAAATGGACTTAGTAGATACATATAGAACACTCCATTCAGCAACCACAGAATATACATTCTACTCATCACCACATAGAACGTACTCCAAGATCTACCATATCCATGGCCGTATGTCAAGCATCAACAAATTTTATAAGATTGAGGTACTGCCATGTACCTTCTCAGACCACAGTGGAATAAAAATAAATATCAACACCAACAAAACTCCTCCAAAACCCACAAAGACATGTACACTAAACAGCATAATGCTGAATGACTACTGGGTCAACACAGAAATCAAAACAGAAATTAAAAGATTCCTGAAAACAAATGAAAATGAAGAAACATCTTGCCAAGACCTCTGGGATGCCATGAAATCAGTACTAAGAGGGGAATTTATATCTCTATGAACACACATCAAGAATATAGAAAGAGAACAACTTGATAGCCTAACAAATCACCCATGGGAGCTGGAAAGGCTAGACCACCAAAACACTAACTACAGCAGAAGATAACAGATCACCAAAGTAAAAACTCAAATTTGGGATATAGAAGACAAAAGCACCATAGGAAAAAAAATCAATGAAACAAAATGCTGTTTATTTGAAAGGACAAACAAGATTGATGAACCCCTAGCCAGAATGACCAATAAAAAGAGAGAAATAACCCAAATAAACACAATCACAAATACAAAAGATCAAGACACAACTGATCCCAAGGAAATACAAAAGATTATCAGAGATTACTATAAACAGGTGTATGGAAACAAACTCAATAACCTAAATGAAATGGAGGACTTTCTAATATCACATAACCTCCCAAAGTTGAAACAAGAAGAAATTGAGATCATAAAGAGACCAATAAAAACCCAGAAAAATGACTCTGTCATAAGAAAACTACCTACCAAAAAAAGCTCTGGACCAGACAGATTTCCAGAGAATTCTACAAAACATACAAGGAGGAGCTGATACCAATCCTATTGAAAGTATTCCAGGCAATTGAGAAAGACAAAACTCTCCCCAATTCGTTTTATGAAGCTAACATCACACTGATACCCAAACGAGGTAAAGATCCAACAAAGAAAGAAAACTGCAGGCTAATATCCCTGATGAACATAGATGCAAGAATTCTCAACAAGATTCTAGCACTTTGGATCCAACAACACATCTCAAACATCATTTACCATGAGCAAGTAGGATGCAAAGGCAGTTCAACATCTGAAAGACCATAAATGTAATTAAATACATCAACAGATGTAAAAATAAGAACCACATGATTGTATCATTAGACATGAAAAAAGCTTTTTATAAAATCCAGCATTTGTTCTTGATATAAACTCTCGAACACCTAGGCAGAGAGGGAACAAACCTCAAAATAGTAAGAGCCATCTATGATAAAACCACAGCCAACATATTGCTAAATGAACAGAAATTGGAAGCATCTCCCCTGAAAACTGGAACAATACAGGGCTGCCCACTCATACCCCTCCTGTTCAACACAGTATTGGAAGTCCTAACTAGAGCAATCAGGCAAGAGAAGGAAATCAGGGGTATCCAAATAGGAAAAGAAGTCAAGTTATCCCTCTTTGCTAATGACATAATCCTATGCCTCAAAAATCCAAGAGAATCTGTCAAAAACCTCCTTGCACTGATAAAGGACTTTGGCAAAGTCTCAGGGTACAAAATAAATTGCAAAAGACATTCTTATACACCAACAACAAACAGGCAGAGAAACAAATAAAAAGCACAATCCCATTCACATTGTGAACCACAAAAAAAGGCATCTTCCTAACCAGAGAAGTGAAAGATATTTACAATTAAAACCACAAAACACTGCTCAAAGAAGCCAAAGATGACAAAAACAAATGGCAAAATATTTCATGCACATGGATTGGAAGAATCAACATTTTTAAGATGTCCATCCTACCAAAGGCAATCTAAAGAGTCAATGCTATTCTCATTAAATTACTAACATCATTATTCTCAGACCTGGAAATGACAATACAGAAATTCATGTGGAAACATAAATGATCATGAATAGCCAAAACAATCCTCAACAAAAGAAACAAAGCAAGAGGTACCACACGTCCAGACTTTAAACTTTATTGTAAGACTACAATAATCAAAATAGCCTGGTATTGGTACAAGAATAGGCATAGGGACCAATGGAACAGGATAGAGATTACAGAAGCAAAACCTCAATTTCTCAACTAACTCATCTTCAACAAAGCTTCCAGCAACAACCACTGGGGAGAGAAGAACCTATTCAGTAAATAGTGCTGAGAAAACTGGCTAACCACATGCAGAAGAATGAAACAGGACCCCTATCTATCACCATTCACAACAAAACCAACTTCAAATGGATCAAAGACCTAAATGTAAAACCCCAAACTTTAAGAATCTTAGCAAATGCAGACTTCCTTATGGAAATTGGAATAGGCAACCAATTCCTGATCAAAACCTCAAAAGCCAATATCAAAAGAGATAAGAGAGACAAGTGGGAACTCATCAAACTGAAAAGCTTCTGTAAAGCAAAAGAAACCATCAAGAGAGCAGGGAGACAGCGCACAGAATGGGAAAAAATATTTGCCAACTGCCTATCTGACAAAGGCCTAACATCCTGGATCTACAAGGAACACAAATATGCCAAAAGGAAAAAGACAAATAGCCCCATTAAAAAGTGAACAAAGGACATGAATAGACATTTCTCAAAAGAAGACATACAAGCAATAGACACATGAAAAAATGCTCAGTTTCACTAACCGTCAGAGAAATGCAAATCAAAGCCACATTGAGATAACTGAGAGAGGAGATAGAGAAAAGCTAGGCAGAACACAGGGCAGGTCCCTCGGTAACAATGTAGCAAACCTCTGGCAGGCCTCTTGGACTGATATACTCACATTGGTAAACAAGCTCGCACAAGCCTTTCAAGCTAAAGTTTAAGTACTCACTGCTGGGATAGAAAAACAACCAATCGGCTTGCTATCAAGTGCCGACCAATCAGCTCACCATTAGGCCCCTGCCGATTGGTCCTTAGTACTGACCAATCAGCACAGCTAGTGTGGACCAATCAGCTCACAGCTAGTGCTAGCCAATTGGCTCAGTTTTAGGGCTATATAAGCATGAGGTTTTGGCCCCATATTGGCAACCCTCTCGAGTCCCCTCCCACTGTGGGAGCTGTTCTGTCCTCTCAATAAATCCTGCTTTCCCAACTCTCCAGCCATCTGTGTCTCTCATTCCTCCTGGGCACAAGACAAGAACACCAACCTGAAGAGCTACAGAAGATCATGGGAGCCAAAGAGTAACACACCTCCGAGGCTGACTTGAACAGGGAGAAGCTGCTGGCAGAAGAAAAGACTCCAAAGCTGAGACACTTCTGGGGGTTGCAACACTCTCAGGGCTTGGTTTGTCAGCCCATTAGAGCCAACACTCTTGGGGCTAGGCTTGCCAGCCTATCAAGCTGACCCTCTCTGGGGCTTGGCTGGCTGACCCATTGAGCTGACACTCTTGAAGCCTAGGCTGACCTAAAAAATCCATATCAATACCACCTAACTCCAGTAAGAATGGCCATCATTAATAAAACTAAAAATAGATGCTGGTGATGATGCAGAGAAAAGGGAACACTTCTACACTGTTGGTGGGAATGCAAACTAGTTCAACCTCTATGGAAAACAGTGTGGTGATTCCTAAAAGAACTAGAAATTGACCTTCCATACAACCCAGCAATCCTCCTTCTGGGAATATACCCAGGACAACTTAAATCACTTTACAAAAAAAAAAACTGCACACGTATATTTATTGCAGCACTATTTATAATAGCAAAAACATGGAACCAACCATGATGCCCATTGAAACTGGACTGGATTTTTAAAAATGTGGCATATATACATGATGGAATATTACACAGCCATAAAGAACAAAATTATGGACTTCACAGCAACTTGGATGGATTTAAAGTCTATAATACTCAGTGATTTATCACAAAAACAAGGAGCTGAGTATCACATGTTCTCACTCATAAGTGGG
>CAUYQG010261966.1:0-19839 GCA_963574415.1 Tarsius wallacei
GGCTTGTTATGCTGGGCTTGGGCGGGAAAGCAAGCATACATCTGAGTTTTAAAAACAAGTTTCAATACACATTCAAAACAAGCTTTAAACCACACTTAAAACAAGTTTCAAAACATAATTATGAACTAAATGGCACACTCAATTATGAACTAAATGGCATACACAATTATGAACCAAATGGCACACACACACACTTATGAACTAAAATGGCCCTTAGGCTCTTCAAAGACCTTGGGGCTGGCAAGATGTCCTTTAATCCTGCTTTGTAAAGTCTAGGGAAATGACCTCATGGGGGCTCCTGAGGTCTCAGGCCAGGGTGCTGAAGGACAGGGCATTGCAGAGAGAAGACTGCCTCTGAGAACCTCACGGCACACTGCAGCATCCTTGCCGAAGCGCCAGGAGGGAGCCCACCTTGTATTAACAGCAACTGCTAACATCTACGGAGCATTTGCCACGGGCCAGTTGCCTTGCTCGGTACCATCCGGTCCTCCCAAGGACTCTCAGAAGGAGGTATTATTATGATCACCGCCAACACTTTGTAGACAGGAACACTGAGACTGAGAGCTGAGCTCCTTGCTCAAGTCACATGGCTAGTGCCAGGCTCCCAACGCCAAGGCTGCCTGGACACACTGCACTCTACCACCCTCCTCCCCAGCCCTTGGTGCTAAGGGCACCCAGTGCAGAGAAGATGACCAGAGGATAGCAGCCAAAGGATTCTTTGGCCTTACTCTCAAGTTTGTACCTTGGGGTCTTGGTGCTGGGTCTCAGGGCTGTGGACTGAGTCGGGGATTAAGCCCGGGGGAAAGAATTCCTACTGATATCACAAGAGGATTCAGGGTACCAGCACGCAGATGTTGCCACAGCGTGACCCATCCCAGCCATCTGCCAGGCACTACCTCCTGTCATGTGTTCTCAGGAGACCACCCAGCATGCAGAGAAGCTGTTCAAGGAATATTCCTGTCAGCGAACGACTCTCCTCTTCTCTAGGGGTCTTTCTGCCTGGCTCATTGATATCAGAGGGGACCCAAGAATTATCTTTTGGAGGGCAGGCTTTTTGTAGCACAGGTTTTCCCTGCTAGGTGTTTTAGGAACCCATCGGCATCTGTGTACCAGTTAGCATTTTTGTGAGAGGCTGTGTTGCAGAAGAAACATCCCAAGTTGTAGCAGATAGGTGACTGGTTTTTCCACCATGACAATGCACATGCCCACACCGCATTGAATGTTCAGCAGTTTTTCACCCAACCCATCATGACCCCAATGCCCTACCCTCCCTATTGATGAAAAAAGTCCTCAAAGGGAAACATTTTGCCAATAGGGAAGAAGTGAAACAAAAAACGGCAGAAACATGAAAAGGCATTAAAATTGACGAGTTAAACAACTGTTTTGAGCAGTGGGAAAAGCGTCTCAGTAAGTGTATTGCATCAAATGGAGAGTACTTTGAAGGTGACTGAAGTTTAAACATATTAGAATAAAGACATAATTTTTTAAAATAAATTTGGGTTTTTGGGGGGTCCCCCCTCATACTAGTCTTTGGAATTCAGAGAACTTTCTTGATGTATATTGGAGATAGACCAAAGCATTCTTACTCTCCCACTTTTGTTTTCCAACATTCCTCCTTAGGACTTAAACCTTCTGTTGTTTCAACACTGCATTGTAAAAATCATGGTAAAATTTCCAAGGTGAGTTTTATTTTATACCAATACATGACAATTTCTGCCTTCCAAAGGATAAGTGAAAAGAAAAATGGATTAGGAGGCAGGGAAGCTGGACTCCAGGCTCCACTCAGCCCCTAGCGAGCTATGTCCCAATGCCCATGCTCTGGCGTGTCAACCCAGTGGACGGATTGTACTAGGGGTGGGCCATGCATCTATTTCCCTTCCCGCCAGACCACCCTGGCCTGGAAGAAACTTAGGATGTACCCCTGCCTGGGGCTGGGATAAAGGGACAGTGAAGACCCTTGGCTGGGGGAAGGAGGGTGGCTGGGTGATGGTGGGCGGGGTCAGTTCTTGACAACCAAGGAGCACATGCCCAGGGCTGCTTCTGAGGGAAGAGCTCTCCCCAGCTGAGGGCCACCACTGAGTCCCTTTCTGAAGAAAACCACCCGGCCGATGGCAGCAGGATCCCCAGCTCTGAAGTACACAAGAATAAGAACAAATGAGATCCGAGGTAAACAGCATGGGTGCTCTTCAGGGCACCTGCATTTTACTTCTAGGCCTTATGCTCAAAGTCACTCAAGACAATTTTTAAAAACTTCCCTGTCAGTGGCAGGTGGATATTATGCATTCTTCTCTAGAAAAGTGATTGCTGGCTGGGCACGGTGGCTCATGCCTATAATACCAGCACTTTGGGAGGCTGAGCTGGGACGATTGCTTGAGTCCAGAAGTTCAAGACCTGCCTGGGCAACATAGCAAGACCTCGTCTCTACAAAAAAATCAAAAAATTAGCTGGGTGTGGTGATGTGCGCCTATAGTCCCAGCTACTCAGAGAGCTGAGGTGGAAGGTATCACCTGAGCCCAGGAGATCAAAGCTGTGATGAGCCATGATCATGCCATTGCAATCCAGCCAGGACGACAGTGAGACTCTGATTAAAAAAAAAAGTCAACTGGGCTCGGTGGCTCAGCCTGTAATCTCGCGCTTTGGAAGGCTGAGGTGAGTGGATTGCCTGAGCCCGTGGGTTTGAGACCCGCCCAGGCAACTTGGCGAGACCTCATCTTTACAATAAATCAAAAACTAGCCTGGCGTGGTAGTGCGCCCCTGTGTTTCCGGCTACTTGGAAGGCTGAGGTAGAAGGATCGCCGGAGCCCAGAAGGTCGAGGCTGTGGTGGCCGGGAGCGGCTACTGCACTCCAGTCTGGGTGACAGAGTGAGACTCCAACTCAAAAAAAAAAAGTCATCATTATTTGTGATCCTTACGTCAATAAGGTGAGTTATGCGGAAGATGTTTATACGCTCCATGAAGACATGGAGCCTCAGTGAGGTTGAGGGACCTACCCAGAGTCACCCAGTGGTGGGTGTCGCATTTCTTTCCACTGCCTTCCTAGGTATTCAATTCCAGGTGCAGTGGCTTTTAAATTATATCACCTTTCTTTGATAGGACTGCAACAAGTATTCCTCAGAGGATTCCAGTGACTTCTGATTGTCCCCATTGAGTGGGGCTGGGGCTAACCCAGGTAGTGCTGAAGTCATGCTGTAGATTTCTTTGCTTGACAGGCTTTGTTTTTCCACGTGATACCTGGTCCAGCCCCAAACTGGGGAGCCTCTGGACCCTTCCTTCCTGTTCTGCCAAGAGGATTGAAAAATAGAAACTCTCCTGGATAAATAAAGCCATCTAGTCAACAAGATGTGAGGACCGTCAAATCGAAAGCAGTCTCCTCTCGCCTGGCAGATCCCAGCTGCTTGCTGGGTTTTGCTGCTTGCTTGGTCTCTGCGTCATTTACTCCCTAGTCTTTTTGTTCTGCTGTTGCTCCCCTTAGGCTCTAATTCAGGGATCCCAAGGCTGTCAGCTTCTACCGAAAGCCCCACTTCCCTTCTCTGTGAGGTCATGGGGCTGACCTGGAAGGAGGGGACTAACTGGTGTCCTTCAAAGTCCGCAAGTCCAGACTCTGCCACCCCCAAGGGGCAGAAGCCCAGGTCACCAGCCAAGAGGAAGGTTTTAGCTGCTCCTGTAGGTTGGCTGCCAAGTCTCCATCCCAGGCCTCCGACACACTCACACCCTGCGGAGAGGCCGAGAAAACAATTGCTTCTTTTCGAGGCAGCCAAGTGGATAGACGCTGGGAAGCATCTGCCTCAGAAATGCATTTCTCACAGCAAATAACATTTACATGATTGTGCCTGCAAATATCACCGTGGCATTTGCCAAGTGAAATACAGCGCCTCTGCCCGCCTGACCTTCCCCCTGCTCCAGCCCCACAGTGCCCATGGGGTCCTGGAGCTCCACCCTGGGGAGTGAGCCTACCCTCAGTCTTGTCCTCGGAGGGCGAGGCATTTCCTTTGTGACTTGGCGCATTTGTGTCTAGCACATGCAGCATCCGCGTTTCATGATAATTCTGACCTGGGGGCCCATATGTGGGTGCGATGACAGTGCGAATGTTCTTGATGGTCCCCTCACAGTTTACATTTTCTGCCTCATATAAGCTACAGCACGCCCAGTGATAGGGCTTTTCTATATATTTTTTCACTGTGTTGCTGGGGTGCTGTGCCATTCGTGTACACTTTCTCCCTTTGTCTCGTGAAGGTGCCTTGTCTCCTTCCTGGCAGAAAGAGTCTGTATCTTTTACCACATGAGTCATCTAGACACATAGATATGTTTTGTCGATACGCTTATAAGATCAATATACGAAAAGAGACTTCCCCAAACCCAGAATTTATTTATGCAAAATTGTGTATTTATTCTTACAGGTTTAAGCTTCAGTCACCTTCAGTCTGCTCTGTTTGATGCAATACGCCTATCGAGACACTTTTTTGACCACTCAAAACAGTTTTTGAACTTGTCAATTCTGATGTCTTTTAGTGCTTCCACTGTTTTTTGTTTTGCTTCTTCCAGGTTGGCAAAATGTTTTCATTTGAGGACTTTTTTCATTGGGGGAAACAAAAAAAATGTTGCTCGGGAGGCGATTGTGTGAATCGGGAGGGTGGGGCGTGGGGGGTCATGCTGTTTTGGGTCACAAACTGCTGAACACTCAACAAGGTGTGTGCAGGTTGTTTGTGCAAATCATCTATCATGAAATGGACAAACGTGTTGGAAGACTCGGAAAAAAAATTCACCGAAGCCAAATGCAGCCTCTCACAACAACGCTGGCTGGTCCACTGATGCCAATGGGCTTCTAGAACACTCACCTAGCAGGGGGAGGCCTGTACCACAAGGGACCTGCCCTCCAAAAGATAATTCTGGACTTTTTTGGGTCCCTCTTGTATACCAATGTACCCATAAACATTTTTTAAAAAGATTTTATGGGCATAAAGAAATATATTGAAGCGTACATTCATGTAGAATCTCTGGGTGAGGGGTGGCCAATATAGATGGACGAAGGAGAGTGGACAGGGCGATTAAGCAGAGAAAAGGGAAAAAGCATTACACTTAAAATAAAAAAGTAAACACCTCACCAGCCCCCAAAGTACTCCCAGCACATCAGTGTTACTTTGAGGGGGAAAAAATAAAAAAGGAAAGAAAGCCAAGATAATGAGTTATCTGACCACGTTTATGCATTTGAAATTTTACACATGTAAAATGTGCAAAGAAATTAATGTAGTTGTCATGAAGGAAAAGGAGGACTGTGTACATAATAGACACTCAAGTATCTAGTGAATGAATGGACCTGAATAGTGTGACGTGGATGATAATTGTAGAGATTTGTATTTTCAAGCAGCTAATTATTTGCTAATATTAATGTGACACCTGCAATGCTTGTGGTTGTTCTCATCATCAGAATCACGAATGTTCTCTAGTTCACTGGTAGGATGACCTGCCTGAGTCCCAGTCTGCTCCATGGTCACCCTTTTCACGGAGGGACCAGGACTAGCTGGGCGGTTGCTAAAGATGGAAATGACATGGCCCCAACACTGGTACTCCTGAATTAGCATTGCAGGGAGTGGAGGTGGGGCTTGGAAATCTACATTTTAACAAGCATCCTGGATGATTTTTGTGGGTATGAAAGCTTCAGAACCATTGCTCCAGGCATTGCTAACTGCCAAAGTGATGCCCTGATTTTATAATTAACTTAATTCAGACAAAGCAAGACAAATAAGTATTTACTATTTGCTAAAACAATTTAAAAAAATCAAGTCTCATTGTCTGACCTTCCTTTGTTGTATTGCCAGTTTTTAAAAGACCTAATTCATGGGAGTTTCTACTGTGTAGCTGGAACTTCAGATGAATGTCTGACTTGCGGGGTTCAAATTCCTGAACTGAAAATGACTTAGTGCCTTCCCCTGTGTCAGCTTTGTGCAATGACCTGACCAAGGGAAAGAATCTTGTGTCTTTTGTCACCCTAAGACAAATTTCTAAAAACAAAATGAATATATCAAACATAAAAAAATCATAGTGAATAATACAACACTCATTCATGTGCTTACCACCCACCCTTGTCTGGTCTCAACATTTTGTTATTCTTTTCTCAAATACATTTTTTTCATAAATAAAACATTGTAGAAAAAAATTGTGTAGTTCCCGGACCCAGCCTCTGTTTCTCCTTTCCAAAGGCAACCAACATATTGAGATTAGTGATTTTACTTTCATAAATTTTTACTATAAAGTTTATGCATACACAATTTGGTATGACATATCAAACTTTTTCTATGTGGCATCATATAGTCTGCATTTCTCTACAATTAGATTTTTTTAGCTCCAAGATTTACCATGTTGACATGTGTAACTCCAGTTAATTTTAGCTATCATATATAGTATGGCATGGTATTACACAGAGTGTTGTCTAATACAGAATATTAGTGTCGTGTGCTGTTGTGTGAATGTGGCACCATTTTAAATCTATTTTTATGGCCATTTAAGATGCTTTTCTTAAACTTTTTTTTTTTTGAGTCAGAGTTTCACTCTGTCACCCAGGCTGGGGTTCAGTAGCACAATCATGGCTCACCACGGCCTCCACTTCCTGGGCTCAGGTGATCCTCCCACCTCAGCCTCCTGGGTAGCTGGAACCACAGGCACACATCATTATTTCTGTAGAGACGAGGTCTTGCTATGTTACCTAGGCTGATCTTGAACTAAAGCTATCCTCCAGCTTCAGACTCCCAAAACTCTGGGATTATAGGGGTGAGTCATCAAACCTGGCCTATTTTTTTAAAAAATGACTATGGACAATGCTGAAATGAACTCTTTTGGTGAATTTCTCCAGGGGTAGGAAGATTTTATGTATCTAGCAATGGACTTGAGTATGTGCAGCTACAGTTTTAATGAGTATTGCCAAATTGTTCTCCAAAGAAATTGCATTGGTTCCTATAATCACTTGACTATTCCACCCAGTTGTCCTTCCTGTGGTCTCAAATTTAAGAGAAATTAGCCATACAATCCTGAGAAAGAAAACAGCTTTGAAAATTCATTTAATTACCTGTAGAACTTACAGGATTGTTCTTTTTCCGATCTGGAAGCGTTTCTTCCAAGTGACCACCTACCTTCGAGTACAATCGGTGCATCTTGGTTAAGCCCGGGACTAGGTATTTGCAAGTGAGGGGTCAAAAGCACACTTGCAGACAGACTTATCCTGTGGAAGTTTAAGGACTAACTGGGAAGCTAAGACATCAACCACAGACACAAGTTCATTATTAAATAACAATTTAACGGTAAGTGAGAAAAGACACCCCCGGGCAGCACTGGCTCCTCACCGAATGAATTGCGCCGACATTAATTCTATAGGCATTCAGTCGGGGAAGTCGGACCTTCCGCGATTCTAATTTGCCAGAGTGGTTTCCTAGCAACCATCACTCGATGAGAATCAGCTAACTCTGCTTTTCTGAACCAGACCTTACTCTTTTAGAAAAATGAGGCAAATAAATGCCAACTCAAGGTAGAATTTCATCACCTAAAACTATATTTGAAACATAGGCATTTTGATCAAAGCTCTCAAGTGGTTTCCTTCATGGAATCTCACAAAGGTTGATGTGTAGAAACGGAAGTGGCACCAGATGGAGAGACTTGGAAGCCTAATTTTTCTCAGGAGTTGGGGTTGGACCATGATGAGTGAAGAGGCAAAAGACAGACTCAGGGAATGTGGTCAGAGCAACAGGATCCCGCCCACTCCGGAATTAGGGAACCCAGCCATTCCCTGGCCACACCTGGCCCAGGAAGTGTTGGAGTTCTTGCAGCTAAAGGGCAGGGAGATGAGTCATTTGAGTGTTATCCCTGGAGACTCCCTTCACGTCATCAGCTTCTACTTTGTCCCAGGCTGCCAGCTCCACGGGACTGTGCAGCAGATATTTCCGGACACAGAAGACAAAAGGCATACACACCTGATAGTTCCTTTCTGTTTCTCTTACCACTTCTTAACGTCTTTGATGGTGACTGAGTGCAAGAGGAGAGACCTTGGGGCTTTTCCAGGGAGAAGGCCCAGGAGGCGCTTGTTCACGTGTTTTAGGCGTCCCATGCACCTGTTACCCTAACACCAGCAGAACTGGACGGAGCAAGTAGTCATCCCTGAAAGAAAGGGTTTCCACAGCAAACTCACTGAGCTCACATCTTGATGAAAAAGCATTTCTTGGACCATCAGATAGAAGTGTAGACTCAGAGAGACCTGGAGTTGGAAGACACAAATTACACACGTGGAATCTAAAGAAATGGGCAGTCTGTAGTCCCAGTTACTTGGGAGGCTGAGGCAGGAGGATCACCTGAGCCCAGGAGTTTGAGGCTGTGGTGAGCCATGATCATGCCACTGCATTGCTGCTTGGGTGATAGAGTGAGACCTCGACTCAAAACAAACAAAAAACAAAAACAAAAACAACAAAAGGGGCAACTCTGCCTTGTTGTTTACTTGTACTTGCCTGACTTCTCCTGGAGAGGAAACTGCCTCAGATACCCTCAGAGACATCTGTGAGAAAAGGCATTATAATTTTTTAAAACTTAATAAAACTGAGAATAAAATAGAAATTAAGACATCCTGAAAAATTATTATTACTCTTAAATCTCTTCAGGTTTTAAGCTTAGTTAAAATTAGAGGTAAGGCTAGAGTTCTGTTAATGATAGATTAATCAAATTTTCCCAGACTGTAATTTCCACTATATGGTCAATATCATTGAAAGTCTTTCAAGTCCGGGCTCAGTGGCTCAGCTGTAATCCCAGCACTTTGGGAGGCTGAGGCGAGTGGATTGCCTGAGCCTGCAGGTTCAAGACCAGCCTGGGCAACTTGGTGAGACCTCGTTTCTACAATAAATAAAAAATTAGCCGGGTGTGGTAGCACATGCCTATAGTTCCAGCTACTTGGAAGGCTGAGGTGGAAGGATCGCCGGAGCCCAGCAGGTTGAGGCTGTAGTGGCTGTGAGCATGCCACTGCACTCCCGCCTGGGTGACAGAGTGAGACTCCAACTCAAAAAAAAAAAAGAAAGTTTTTCAATATCAATCTTATGCCATCTGATAATTTTATTGACAAATACTTTGTTTCAAACGTTACACTAAGCCATACAAGTGCCTTTTAGGTGTTCCTTGACATCTTTTTTTTTTAATACCAATTTTTATTAAAAGTGACTAATTTTTTTTGTACGTAATCACGATGCCAGATATAGAAAAATATGAGTCCAGGTCCCACAAAAGTAGGTAGGTCTTCTGGTTTCTGTCACCTGAAGTCAGCCTCTGTTTTGGTGGGTGCAATGGTGTTGGGTTCAGCTTATACAGGCCTGCAAATGCTTGTTTAATCTTCAGGAATTTTGTGAGCCAGTTGTTAGAGTCATTATTCAAAATTAAATGGTATAAACTCACATTTAAATACATTATATTTAAAATAAAGACAAACATACTCAAACTCACGATTTCCTACTTGACTATAGTTTACTATCATCTGTGCTCTTGGTTTTTTGGGTTTTGTTTTTGTTTTTGTTTTTCCTAAGTCAGAGTCTCATTCTCTTGCCCAGGCTGGAGTGCAGTGGAACAAATACTACTCACAGTAGCCTCGACCTTCTAGGTTCAGGCCATCCTCCCAAGTAGGTGGAACCACAGACGCATGCCACCATGCTCAGCTAATTTTTAAAAATTTTTGTAAAGACAGGGTCTCGCTATGTTGCCCAGGCTGGTCTCAAACTCCTGAGGTCAAACAATCCTCCTGCCGCAACCTCCCAAAGTGATGAGATTATAGGCATGCTGGCCGCTTGGGTTTTTTGTATGATGGCTATTGTATCTGTCCATCTCTCCACAATGTGTTCAGCAACATCATATTGGTCCCATTAAATCAGCCATGGTGGGAGTATTTACACCACGAAAAGTGGCAAATGCCACAAAGCTTTTTACTGCGGAGCCAGTTGTTAGACATTGACCAGCACACTCCTGGGGCACACATCACACTGGATCGTGAAAGTCCTAGGCCAACATTCCGTCTACTGCTGTTGCCACCTGGCTCATGTGTGACCGGTTCTAAGCAAAATACAATCAGAAAGAAGGCATCCAACAATCACTTCTTAATAATAATTTTTAAAAAAAACCCTCATGGGATCTATCCCATAACTGACTGTTAGGCATAATGTTTCTTCTATAAGATTATCCACACCGCCTGAAACCTCGATTTCCGTGGCTAACAGAGATGTCTTGGTAAAGCCGATTTAATCTTCTCGAATGTTCCTTATTTATCCTTCTGAGTGGACCCAGCCTCAGGGCCGTTCTGCCTATTGGGGGCTCCCTTTGGCAGCGGCTTTGATGTGACACCTCGCTGCCTCCCAGGAGCCAGGGAGCCAGAAGTGCCTTTGGTTCAGGCTGCTTATTAGCAGCTTAGCTCCTTGAGGGCTGAGCACACTCTCTCCTGCTGGTTAAATCCCTTGTTTTTTCCTCTTGGTTGCACTGAGATAATCGCTAAGTATTCATCATCACACAAGGGCAGTGTGCTAGGTACTGCTTTGTCAGGAAAACAGGAAGTGCTTTTTTCACTACAGTTCATTCGGAGCCAATCCAGCATGATGTGGATTTGATGAGGGTCTGGAAGGAGCCCAACAGATGGCCCAGGTGTGTGATGAGACACTTGTCCCCAGTCCCCTGGAAAGCCAGAAGTAGCTGATACAAAGGCTGTATGATGCCTGATGTTCTTGGTACATTTTTGATGTTGCTGATGTATTCTTAAAAAAATAAAAAAGCAGTGGGAAATGATCTGTCAGTAAGATTTCAGGGCTAAGTTTCTTTAGGCAGAAGAGATACCCATTCATCTGTTCTGCAATAGCTTAGCAAGCTTTACAAAAACCTGGAATTAAGCCTGCTCAGGGTCTTTGGAATGCCCCCTGCCTGTGGGTGGAAGGGGATCTGGGACCAGGGAGTGCAGAAGGTGGTGAAGAAACACTCACCATTGGCTTGCTTCCTTTGGGATGCTGGCTGTTGTGGGTAAAACCAAACAAGGGGTCTTTTCCTATGAAAGGTTTATTATAGTAGAGGATCTTATCACCTAAACTTTAAACGAGGCAACTGCTGGCCACCATGTCATTTGCTGTGATAGGGTAAGGACATAGATTTTTTTCTTTCTTTTTTCTTTTTGAGTTGGAGTCTCACTCTGTCACCCAGGTTAGAGTGCAGTGACATAATCACAGTTCACTGCCGCCTTGACCTCCTGAGTTCAGGTGATCCTCCCACCTCAGCCTCCTGAGTAGCTAAGACTACAGGCATGCATACCCCGCTAAATTTTTGGATTTTTTTAATAGAAACGAGATCTCACTGTGTTGCCCAGGCTGGTCTTGAACTCCTGGGTTCAAGTGATCCTTCTGCCTTGGCCTCTCAAAGTGCTGGAATTGTAGGCATGAGCTATCATCCCTGGCAAAATGTAGATTTTCTACCTTCTGCACATTCCACTCCCTCTAGTCTCTAAACAAAGTGTCTTTAAAAAGAAAAATAAATCTTAGAAGACATTAAAAAAACCCACTGAGGCTGGGTGCAATAGCTCAAGCTTGTAATGCCATCACTTTGGGAGACTGAGGCGAGAGGATTGCCTGAGCTCACGGGTTCGGGAACAGCCTGGGCAACATGGTGAGACCACGTCTCTACGATGAATCAAAAAATTAGCCAGGCTTGGTAGCATGCGCCTGTAGTTCTGGCTACTTGGAAGACTGAGGCAGAAGGATCGCCAGAGCCCAGCAGGTTGACGCTGGGGTGGCCATGAGCATGCCACTGCACTCCAGCCTGGGTGACAGAGTGAGACTCCAACTCAAAAAAAAAAAAAAAAGAAAGAAAGAAAAACCCACTGATATCAACACAGAAGCGCTTCTGGACCCTGACCTTCCCCGGTTCATCCCAAGTCAGGGTTCTCTCTTTCTCAGAAGGGAGAAATGAACTAGAGCCTACCGTGGTTTCCTGCACAGCTCCTGGGTATGCTGGCCCTGACCTCTGCTGTCCCAGCACATTTTGGGGCTGCCCCAGCCTTTCAGTCCGTCTGCTGCTGGGTCAGAGATTCTGTGGTATGAATACTGACCCCCGGAGAGAAACAGAAGCAGAAGTGGTAATTTAGTGCAAGCTCATGTTCCGCGGGCGGAGTCTCAGGCTGTGTTGGTTCCACAGATGCGATTAGTTACCTGAGCAGCAGAGAGCCTGTTCTGTTGTCGGCAGGTACCTTGGCACATTACCCAGGAACAGATGGCCACTGGTTCCACAAATTACATTTCCAGATGATTGCATAACAGTGTGTCAACCCGCCACTCCTGCCTTGCCCTTCCTGCCTCTCTGACAGACTGGAATGAGTGGAGGTAAATGCCCTGACCTCTCGCTAATTAGCCGTTCCTCTGGGTGGGAGCACTGCGGAGATGGGGTCTGAGGGAGGCAGGAGAGCTCTTGGAAGACATTTAATTAATCTGTGATGTGCATATCTTCTTGCCCTTTCTTCTAACCCCTGTTCCAACTTTCCCAAATGATCTACGTACTGACCTGAAGGCACCTGGTCTCCCTCCTGACTGCCTTGATGGCCAGCTTAGAAGGGTTTCCCCTGCTCTAGGTCTACCCTGCTGATTGATATGGATGTGATGCAAATAAGGATCAGGTGTCCTGGCTGGGCACGGTGGCTCATGCTTGTAATCCCAGCACTTCGGGGGCCTAGGCGGGAGGATCGCTTGAGGCCAGGAGTTCAAGACCGGCCTACACCACATAGTGAGACCTCATCTCTACAAAAAAGAAAAAAAGAACATCTTGCCCATTGCCAAGAGCTGAGACAGGACCTGCCTCAGCAGCAGAATTGCCCTGGCCTCCTCCTGCCCCTGCACTCTCTTCTTAGAGGATTGATGCAGCCCAGCTTAGTCCTTCCGCCACGCATTCTCCTTCTCATCCCAATCTTGGTTGACCAGGGAGGAAATGGGCCTGATCAGCCAGAAGTCAACTGGATTCCTTCTCTTGTACAATGAAGAGGGAGGGGTCAGGCTGCAGCATGGGATCCAGGTTCAGGCCCTAGTGGCCAGGTCCAGGCATTCATGCTGCAGAGGTCTTGGGACGGGTCTGGCTTCATAGTCTGCTCCTTGGATCCCCTTCATCCAAGTCTTCAGAATGAACTTCCCTTTAAGCTAGTTGCACATGTGGTTTCTATACAGTCAAATGATTCCTTTCTGATGCAACCCCTTACTATATTTTTTCCCCAAAGGAAAATCACAGAAATCACCTTACTGCCTTGACTATGGCAGTGCCCGAATCCTGACTTGTCCGATGCCCACCACTAAAACATCCCTGAGCCAGAACCACCTCGGCTCAGCTGTGGATGGAGTGGGGCCTTATCTGAATGCCTTTCCCCTGTGCTTTATATTATATGCTTGTATAGCTCACATGGCCCGTGCTGGAAACTGTGACACCAGTGTTCTTTCCCTAGCTGCCCAAGTGACTGTCTTGAGTCAATCAGCAATGCTGAGATTATGATACAAGTTGGAGTGGGTAAAACTTGTTCTTCCTGATTGTCTTGCTTTTACCAGAAGGTGGTTTAGAGCAGAGAGAAGTGGTGCCTCTTATGATGGAGGTGGCTTGGGACATGAACAGTCTGCCAGCAAGGATACTGCTGGGAACAGGCTCAGGGCCAGGCTTTGGAGGCAAGTGTGGGAAACACCCAACCGGCTGGAGAAGAGGTCAGTCCTTTTGGTTTTGTTTATCTGGTGTGATTGCTTTTGCTTATTTGTTTTCTCCAATTTTTAACAAACCTGTCTGCTGGATTGTGTGCCAGGAGCCTATAGGACTCAGTCTTTACTAAAGGGACGGTTCGCTCTGTGGGTCTGATGAGCGTGACCTTCCACCTTCCCTGCATGTGATGGCGAGGGAGAGCAGTACGTGACTCACTGCCCTCACTCCAGGGTCTAGAATCTGGACCTTTGAGGCCAAGCCTCGGTCAACCCAGCCAGTGGCTGCTGACTATTTACTGCTTGGATATCTTCTTGATATGGGCCACTGGGGACTTCCGAGGGACTCTGATGAAGCAGAGTCTCTGTTGCCATACTGTATGCGGCCAAAGGCACACTAAGTGAGAGTAACTATGGCTGAGGAGCCCATCTCCCTCTCTAGCACCTCCCTTCTGTATGTTGAAACCTGGTTCTACACTTGGTGACCCATCCCTGGCAGTGACGTAATCGTCATGCATGTGCTAGCCAAGATTGATCATCCTCTTTGGCTGGAAATGTGTGGGTAAGGCGGCGAGGACTGGTCATAGGGAAGAGGGCAAGCAACCTGCAAAATGATCACTTCCTGGTATGTCCAGTTTTGGTGCAGATCCAGTTGCCTCAAGCAATCAGGCTGGCGCCTGCAAGGCCAAGGTTAGTTGAGCCTGCAGCTGTATTGGCTCTTGTTCTCACAGTCTGTGTGCATTTACCTTTTTTAACTGCGAGTTGACCTGTTGTTTTCTTCCTTGAAATCCCTAGGACTTGGCAACCAGATGATTATAACATTTAAATTGGTATACATTTGGAAAATACTATGACTCAGACCTCAAGCAATGGCCAGGTTACAGGCTGCCACAAATCGAAAGCAAGCTTCTTGACACTTCACATGGTGGGACTGTCTCTAATTGGGGGCAAGAGGCTTGCCCTGCTTTGTTTCTTGGGTGAACGATCACACTTGACCTTTCTTGTAGAGGAGTGCCTCAAACCCATGACTCTTTGGAATGCTGGCAATTTAGAAAGGGTTATCACTGCAACCCACTGCCTGAAAGACTAACAAAACCCTAATGGAATGACTAAAAAAAAAAAATATAGCCAAGACAAGGCTACATCGAAGGACGAATAAAGCATTGGATCTGTAGCAAGCTCAGGGAGAGATGGTTTTGCAGGAACATTTCAAGACCCAGTCCCTCCCTGTTTGCGGTTCTCTCTGCACAAGCCATGCAATTCAAGACTGATGCCATGTTGATATCTCCAAGCCCACAAGAAGCCATTTGGTCAGGCAATGTCCATTGGGTGTTTTCTTTATGAAGGGCATGGGGTAAAGAGTGGAGTGAGGAGAGGGAGAATGGCAACTGAAGACCTGGTCCTTGCATACTTGTATTTGGAATCTCATTGGAAGAAAGCTTGCAGGTCAAACCACTTAGAGGCAGTTCTCTGAAATCATAAACTACTAAGTACAAACAGGCTAAGGCACATCAGGGTGGGGAGGGACTGAAACAGTGAAAATCCACCCATCTTGTCTGGGACATTTGGCAAATACATTCTGTGTTAACATATGTTCTACAAAGTCTTGGATCTGTGTGCATGGATGTAAATATTGCAGGGCCTTTGGCTTGCTCAAATGCCGTTGGTGGTTTGGTTGATCAACATCACTTGGGAACTGTCACCAGGGACCGTTAACCAGTGGATTTGTTATTCACCAGCTTCTTTTCTCTTTGGAGTCTGTGTATGTGTGTGTGTGTGTGTGTGTGTGTGTGTCAGTCTCACTCTGTCACCCAGGCTGACGTGCGGTGGCATGATCATGGCTCATCATAGCCTTGACCTCCTCAGCCTTCCGAGTAGCTGGAACAACAGGCATGCACCACCACACCTGGCTAATTTTAAAATTTTTTGTAGAGATGAGGTCTCACTATTTTGCCCTGTCTGATCTCAAACTCCTGGGCTCAAGCAATCCTCCTGCCTTGACCTCCCAAAGTGCAGAGATTACAGGCGTGAGCCACCACACCTGGCCTTTCTTTGAAATCTTATGAGGTGAGAATCTATTCTTCACCTTACTGTGGTTGGATGGCATTGTTACCCACCGATAAATTGTCACCCTTACACCAATAATGTGTTTGAGGTTAGTGCTCTTGTTGGGCGTAAGGGTACTTGTATATCTGAAAGTAGTGCAGGGAAGAGGGTACATATGTGAAAGATTATGCACATTCACAGCATGTGAGAGGATGCATGACTCCGATAAAATGTGAATGTTTTGCTTTCCAACACTAGTTCCCATGAGGCTGTTTATTTCTTCCCATGTTCTTGACTGAGACCCCAAGGTAACTGACAGCACGTGGGTGTGGGCCCATTGACTCAGGCCTTGAGAGCCAAGCCGCCCAGCTCCCAGGAGGTCCCGCTTACTCAACCAAAGTGAATAACATGCCTTGCCTCTTATTTTTAAAAGCACCCTTTCATTAAAACAGCTAATCACATGCATTTTCTAGAACTTTATTGCCGACATTAAAAGATGGCTGAATTTTAGAGCAGTCATTAAAGAAATAATCCAGAACCCAGAGGCCATGTGGTGGACCTGTTTAACAAACCTTGGCATATTGGTGGAGATGTCTTGGGAAACTCAAAAGACATAAATCCAGATCGAGTAAAAGGCTGTGCTGTGTCCTACGGGAGGTATAAGGAAGTTATTACCCAGGAGAGGTGGATGACACTGAAGATGCGAATAACTTGAAGTTTCAGATTGGTTTTGGGGTTGAAGATCAATAGAAGGATTTTGAGGAAAATAAAGATTGGGGATGCATGACTATCACGGTTTTAAATGGGAGAGGATAATCTCTGTACTCTCCTCCCAGCTAAAACATTCCTTGGAACTAAGTTGAGGCAAGAATAATGGGTCCATCTAATTCAGTAGAGGGGGCCCTTTGTATAAGGTGGAGAGCTGCTCTCTTCATTAAGGCGATGTGTGATATTATGTATCACCTTGTCTAAGACAATTAAGAGCCTAAAGTAAATGAAGTGGCTCTTGCTCAGCTGACTGCCAGCTCAATAAGAACCTGCCAACTTTGTGTAACTTAAATTTCATTAAGAGAAGCCCAGAGACTAGAATACAGGGAAAGAGAGTCCCATTGCATTCGCCTCTAAACAGATCACTTCTGGAAAGTTCTCTTCTAAAGAGGCAATTTGGGAAATAATACCCAAACATTTATGTATAAGGAGGGACCCAAAAAAACCAGGAATTATATTTTGGAGGTTGACCCCTTTGTCTTACAGGCTTCCCCTGCTAGGTGAGTGTTCTAGGAATCCGTTGGCATCAGTGTGCCAGCTAGTGTTCTTGTTAGATGCTGCATTTGGCTTCAGGGAATTTTTTGGGGGAAGATTCTTTCAATGCGCTTGCCCATTCAGGGTGATTTACAAGTGCACCTGCCCACACTGTGCTGAGTGTTTGGTAGTTTTTGTTTTTTTTTTTTCTTTTTTGAGTTGGAGTCTCACTCTGTGGCCCAGACTGGAGTGCAGTGGCTGCTCCCGGCCACTGCAGCCTCGACCTGCTTCATTCCGGCGAACCTTCCGCCTCAGCCTTCCAAGTAGCTGGAACTACAGGCACGCGCTACCACGCCCAGCTAATTTTTTGATTTATTGTAGAGATGAGGTCTCGCCACGTTGCCCAG
This sequence comes from Tarsius wallacei, assembly GCA_963574415.1. Taxonomy (NCBI): domain Eukaryota; kingdom Metazoa; phylum Chordata; class Mammalia; order Primates; family Tarsiidae; genus Tarsius; species Tarsius wallacei. The sequence goes on from CAUYQG010261966.1 coordinate 17,402, forward strand.
GCGGGTCTCGAACCTGCGGGCTCAGGCAGTCCACTCACCTCAGCCTCCCAAGGCACGGGATTACAGGCTGAGCCACTGAGCCCGGCTGGTAGTTTTTGACCAAAAGCTACATTACCTCCATACTCCACCCTCCCTATTCATCTGATCTTGCCCCGAGTGCCTTTTTTTTCTTTCCCCAGATGAAAAAATCGTCAAAGAGAAATGTTTTGCTGATGTGGAAGAGGTGAAACAAAAAATGGCAGAAGCGCTAAAAAGCATCAAAATCGATGAGTTCAAAGACTGTTTTGAGCAGTAGAAAAAGCATCTCGATAGTGTATTGCATCAAATGGAGAGTACTTTGAAGGTGACTGAAGTTTAAGCATGTAAGAATAAATATATATATTTTTATAAATAAATTCAGGGATTTTTTTGGGTCCCCCTTGTGTGTATATATATGGTGCCAAAAATGTACGTACATTTTAAGAAAGGAAAAAACTGCATTAAAATTATAATACTCAATATATACCATTTGACTTCTGCAATTACAAGAGGTACTCAAAGTGGTTGCTATCAGCATGCAGACACTTCTGAAAAGCACTTCAAAAAACAATACATAGATAACATCCCTCAAAATGTGTATAGATTTTTTTGACACCCTGGGATGGATGGATGCATGGATAGATAGATAGATAGATAGATAGATAGATAGACAGATAGATAGATAGTTTTGCTCTGTTACCTAGGCTGTACAATATAGGCATGGTCATAGCACTCTATAGCCTAGAATCCCTGGGCTCAAGCAATCCTCCTGCCTCAGTCTCCTGAATAGTTGGGACTATGGATGTGCACCAACACACTCGACTGGTGCTTTTTTCATTTTTTGTAAAGATGCAGTCTATGTTGCCTAGGCTGATGTCAAACTCCTGGCCTCAAGCCATCCTCCCACATCAGCCTCCCAAAGTGCTAGGATTATAGGTGTAAGCCACCATGCCCAGTTCATTTATGTATGTATATTTTATATCTACATATATCATATATATACTTTTAAAAAACCATGCTCTAGGGTACTGAAAAAGGATGCATTTATTATCTCACTGAGCCTCACAATAAACCTATGATTTAATATTACCCCCATATTGCAGATGAGAAGATTGAGGCTCAGAAAAGGTAATAGGCTGGCCAGGTGGTGGAAATTCCAGTACTTAAACACAAGCTCTCTGGCACCAGGACTGGTATTCTATCTACTATACCATGCTGCTTCTCTGTACTACAACAAACCCAGAGGCAGGTGGCCAGGGCTGAGGATTCTGAAAACTGCATCCCAGAGGAAGCTTTTGAAGACACTGATTGGCCTGAAAAAGAGATGTTTTTGATGCCCCTGAAAGCTGTTGTCAAATATTTGAGACTGGTCCTATGGAGGAGGGAGGAGACGTCTTTGTATCTCCAGAGGGCGGAAGCAGAATTACCCATGAAACCAGAGGGTGGAGGTAAGAGCATGTCTAAAGGAGAGTGAATAGTGTTGGAGCTGCAGAGGCGTGTCCACTCAGGTCAACAAAGCAATGACCCCAGAGCCATAGGCGGGTAGAGAGGGCGAAGGCTTTGAGGCATCTCAGCAGGTGGGAAGGAGCCTCATTGGCACAAATGTCTGTAGCTGGATTTTCATCTGCTTTTTTTTTTTTTTGAGTTGGGGTCTCACTCTGTCACCCAGGCTGGAGTGAAGTGGTATGATCATGGCTCACTGCAGCCTCGACCTCCTGGGCTCAGGCAATTCTTCTGCCTCAGTCTCCCGAGTAGCTGGGACTACAGGTACATAATACCACGCCCAGCTAGTTTTTTTGATTTTTTTGTAGAGACGAGGTCTCACTACGTTGCCCAGGCTGGTCTCGTGCTCCTGGGCTCAAGCAGTCCTCCTACCTCAGCCTCTCAAAGTGCTGGGATTTCAGGCGTGAGCCACTGTGGCTGGCCTTTCATCAGCTTTTGTGGGCAGCCGAATCAATCAACAACCCACTCCGGATCAGTCTGGATTTTCCTCCCAGCAGTGTTCTCGGCCGGAGGACCCTCTCCATGAGGGACACCCTAGCTAATTGGTTTCAAAAGTGCACCACTGCCCTCTCCTTCTATGATGGCTACAGACACGAGATGCTTCCCGCCAACCTCATCCAGGCTCAGTGGGATTACTTCGGGGGTCACACCTATGAACTTTTAGCCAAGCCGGGACAGTTTATCCACACCAACTGGACAGGCCACGGTGGCAGCATGTCGTCGTCCTCGTACAACGCCTGATCAGGCTGTGCCTGCTACCCTTCTCGGCTCCACATGCAGGACATTCCATGTGCCACACACTGCCGACATGGCCCTCTGCCCTACTTTCTGCTCAGATCTTTTAGAATACAGTATCATAAGAGACTCCTGAAAACAACAAATAGTTTATTTGTAACGTAGTTTTTGAGAGCCCTCAT